>BMAC01000431.1:199723-216485 GCA_014905375.1 Phtheirospermum japonicum | reverse complement strand
GTTTGTTGAAAATTTGAGTTTCATTTCAAATTTTTGAATTTGCAGTTTATAGACGAAATTTGCGATGCTTTTTGTATACAATCGTAGTGTTTTTTTTCTTAATCTATTGTGCTTTCTAAAGAACAATGTAGTGCTCTTTGTAAACGTTGATATATGTCCAAAATACCATTTTTAATTAATTAATGCATTTTTTTACATTATTACCATGCTGACATGTCATGATCTCAACCATCAAGATTATCCAATCTAATGGTCAAGATGAGTCCCTAGGTTCACACACACACACATATATATATATATATATATATATATATATATATATATATATATATATATACATGAAAAATAATAAAAATATATATATGTATATATATACCTCAGTCAGTGCAACAGGCATGAATGTAGCATTTGTTGTTGATGATTTAATGGTTACTTCAGACTTTTTTGTACATCTCCTTTTAGGATTATTTTCAGTTACAACATCTTTGCTTTTCTTTTTTGAGTCCTGCATTCGCATAAGTATTAGGGTTGGGCATCAGTTTGGCTCCATCTGAATATATTTTTTCTTCTCTGGACAAGCCCTCAGATTATACTTTTGTTTATGACATAATGATCATGTCATCATCACTCCTTTCCTCACCAATGCCTTTGTCTATTTTTTTTATCAATAACTCTTCCCTCTTTGTTTTTCTCTTCATCTTTCTCCTTCCTTCTGTTATGCTTTTTGGGCCTTCCAGGCATCTTCTCAAAAATAGGAGGTAACAAGGGTTCAATGCCAACCTATAGCCACACCTCATACCCATGCAATACTCCCATCATGTTTGTTTAAGCTTTCATGTATGTCTTCTTTGTGTAGTAAGGGATGAATGTACTCCTCTAGATTCTTTCCCAGAAAAAACATAACACATATGGCATGGGCACAAGGAATACCACTCAACTCCCATATTCTGCAGCAATATGTTTGATGTCCAAGATGCACCCTGAAAGAATTTCCCCATCCATTTTAAATTTTGAATTCATCTTCACCATTTCAGTGTGTACTGAACCCCAATGCCTTGTTTTTGAATTCATCTAATATCTTTACAATCTTGGGAAAGATGTCTTCTTCATAACTGGCCATTATATCGCTCTTCACATACATCTTCTTCATTATGGTCAATCTCACTGCCTCCAACATATCAATGATTGGCTTGTTCCTAGCACTCAAGATCTGAGAATTGAAGCTCTCACTGTAGTTGTTTAGTAGAATATCAGATTTTGCAAAGGTATTGAAATGAGATCTAGACCAAGTGTATGGGAGGTTTTTGCACCAGCCACTGAAATGCGGCCTCATCCCTTTTCTTCATTTCATCCATGGATTTATTGAAGTTTACCACTCTTGTTGCCTTAGCAGCACTCCACGGTAAGTTTTTCAATGCAAGCCCTCTGTGAATAAACTTGAAGTTTTTGTATAGGTGCATCACACGGCTTTTGTGTTCAACATCAGGCAGTAACTTCTCCATAACATCTACTAAGCCATTCTGTTTACCTGGCATGACAGTCTTTTGGTGAGGGATGGTAATGTTCAAGTCTTGAATCAGAAAATCTAAGAACCAACTCTATGACTTCTTGTTCTCTTTCTCAACTATTGCATATGCAAAAGCGAACATATGATTGTTCCCATCAAGCTCTATAGCACTCAACAAAACACCACCTGCATGACTTTTCCGATGACACCCATCAAGACAAAATAAGGGTCTGTACCCATTTAGAAAGCCTCTCTTCAAAGCACCCCAACATATGTACAACCTCTTAAACACTGGCTTATCATTAATCAAAGTTGACTTGATCTTCACAATTATGCCTAGATTTAGTTTTCTTGATCTCCGCTACATATCTCACAGCATGGCATATTGTTCAGAAACAGCAACACTCCCTATTTCAAATACTTTTCTCTTGGCCCTGTACATTAAATGCTTCTTCACCACAATCTTCTGTTCCCTTTGGGTCAATGCCATCATGGACTTTACTGGATAGGTGGGGTTAGTCCATTTCTGATCCTTGTAAGTGTTAGCTAACAAATCAACATTAGGATGAGGAAGTCTTTGCTTCCTAGTACATCTGTATTTGCCATTAAATGTTTTAACAACCATGGTGTCCTCATATTATTTTTTAGATGCATAAATAACCCAGGGACATGTCTTATGTTTACACTTAACCTGCACCTTATACTTTTCATTGATTGTGAATAGAAGAACTCTCCCTTGCTTAATGACATATTGTCTCACAACTTTCTTAAATGTCTCTGTGTCAGTAAAGCACATGCCAAGTTCAAACATAGGGTCTTTACCATCTACTTTATGGTCAAACACTGGAGCACCATTATGCATCTTTCTTTTTTTCACAAGATTTTATTTAGACCCTGATACACTTGCATTAAGTATATGCTTATCTGGTATGTTCAACCCTCCCTACTCAGCATCTACATCTATATTCCCATCGAACAACACATCATCATTTGACACATCATATTCACTATCTGGAGATAAACCAGACAACTCAGGCTCACTATCACTATAAACTATGTCATCAAGTTCACTCTCACCGCCCTCATCACTCACATTGTCATCTTTTATATCAAAATCCACACACTCATTACTCTCCAAGTTCCTTACATCATCACCCATAAACTGCAATGGATCATCTACACTTGGCAATTCAGAATCAGTAGCATTTGTGGGATTCTCATGTTCTATAAAAACACCCACTACACTATTATTATCAACCCACTGCACCAGATTAACTACATCCAAGTCATCTTTTAGTAAAATCAACTCAGAACAATCATCTACCCCCCTCTTGATATAGTAGAACCTCATGTAATTTTCAACACCAACTTCCTTAGCCACGTTATGAAGCTCAACCATATATATCAAATCTGCATCACACCAGTGTACATATTCAATCCCACCCCCCACAATACACTGTTTTCCCTATGGTACCAAACTTACCAGAGTGATTAAGTGCAATTCTGAAAAGTTCATCATAATCACCTGAAATAGTGAAGAAGATGCAAATAAGAACATGTAACCAGTTGCAGATTTGTAAAGTAAACAAAAAGAAACCCTAACCTAACACTGATAACATAAATAAATAAATAATTCAGACACAAACCTTAAAGCTATATATTTTGACGAAACATCTAACAAAAACCTTCACATATTAAAATAATCGCAAGTTCATATCTTTCAACAGAAAGAATCATATATTATATTCAGAATCCCAAACCTTAGGTAGGAATATCATAACTTTCAATGAATAATGTACATCCCTAACCCAATAGTTAAAAAGACATATTTTAATACTTTCTGGATATCAAAGTTTAATTTCATAAATTTAAAACAAATTACGATAATCTGGATTATTCAAACTGCTACGGCCATCAACACCCTTCTTGCGAAATTTCCAACCCATTGCGCTCGATTAATTATTGCCTTTTCCACTTTCTATCACCTTTCTTCTTGGGTTTTTTAGGATATTACAAGTTTTCAAGATTAAAATAGAGAGATTTTTGATTTATAACCACATATTTCAGAATTAGGGATTAAAAATGGCGCTTTAATTTCCAACTAAAAAGACTTAGAGCTTAATGCAAATACTGTCCGTTTCAGCCTTTTTATGAAAACCTAGAAATACCCCTATGAAAACCGGATGACATGGAATAAAACCACAAAAAAAGTGGTGTAGGGGGTAAAATGTAATTCGCTCATAGTTCATATGACACTTTGTCCCAAAAAAAGTTCGTATGGTAAACTGTAAAAATCGCAATAGTTTGGGGGTAAAAAGTTATTTTCCCTATAAAATAAGAAATGCTATTGCTAAAAAGAAATTATGTAATCCAATTCGCGCATAGTTTATATGGCGGTTTATCCCAAAAAAACGTTTGTATGGTAAACTGTAAAAATCGCATTAGTTTGGGGGTAAAAAGTATTTTTACCCTATAAAATAAGAAATGTTATTGCTAAAAAGAAATTATGTAATCGAAACTGATACTCTCTCCCTCCCTCACTCTCTATTTCTCATATATATATATATATAATTGTATGACACACTAAAAAACTTCTCGATAATTATCGACATAAAGCTTAAAATATGACATAATATATATTTTCCTATGTCAATATATATGAATTAATATAATCATCTTGATTGGATTATAATGCTAGGTTTTCCTAACGTTATATCAAGCACAATTTTCCTAAATCTGGAATAATATAAATAAAAAAAAAACACATAGACAGAAATGAGGAATTTAAAATTCAAACACAAATATTGGCCAACGAATTCAATCTAACATAATAAGAAACCAAATAACAAAACCAGAAACAAATAATTATAAAATAAAGGAGCATCCAAAAAAAAAAAAAAGAACAAAGAAAAGTTACCGCATCGAACATAAAGACTATCAATATGCTTGCCGACAATGTTCTACGAAACCGATACCTCGCCTTGACTAAATTTGGCCTTAAACTTGTCTCCATTATAGGCAGAAGGAATGACACATAATATTGATCCAGGTCAATAGTGATAATTTTGCAATATCAATAAGCGTGGTGCTATCCGGATCAAATTGATCTGGATCAATAGTATAAATTAGCATTTATTTGTCATTAAATGAATAGAAAAATACACTTTTAAACCTCATTTACTTTTGGCTACAAATGAAATCAAACGGATGGAAAATGCTTCTTTCCACATTTGAAGAACAAGTTTAATAAATTTTCATAGGGAATGATTATCTATTAAATTAAAAGAAGTATCCAAAATACAATAAAATAATTCAATAAATCTATATGTATCAAATTGATCCGGATCAATAGGGGACAATTTAGTAATATCAAATTAAAGAAAAAGTTATTTTTACAAAATCACCCCAATTTTATATTTGTGTTCAGATTTGAATTTTGAATTTGCACACATTCTCTCTCTCCATTAACACCACTAACACCCATGACTTGTTATGATTTCTCAAAAAAAAAAAACTACTAACATCTGAACCCTCTACAAAACTTATCATCCTCGTAAAAAATTGGTAACGTATAGAACCCACTAAATTAAATCTGCAAAATTTTATCATATGTATTAATCTGCAAAAAACTAGTAACGTATGGAACCCACTAAATTAAATCTGCAAAAATTTATCATTTATATTAATCTACACAAAACTTATTACGTATAAAACCCACTAAATCAAATCTGCAAAAGTTTATCATTTATATTAATCTGCAAAAAACTGCTAACGTATAGAACCCACTAAATTAAATCTGCAAAAATTTATCATTCATATTTATCTACAAAAAACTGCTAACGTATAGAACCCGCTATATTTAATCTGCAAGAATTTATCATTTATATTAATCTGTAAAAAACTGCTAATGTATAGAACTCAAAAATATGTATCGTATTGAAACCTGCACAAATTTAACAATTATATTAATCTGCAAAAAATTGCTAACGTGTAGAACCCAAAAATTTGTATCGCATTGAATAAAACCAAAATTCACAAATTAATTTTGCAAACACTTATCATCCTCTCTTTCCACTAACCGAAAAATCTCCATATTTTAAAATCAAAATAATTATTTTCTCTCTTCAAATATCATTAAAAAATCACATTAATAAAAATGGGTTCTTAATTATTTATCATTCATTTTAATTTTAATTTTATTTTTAACTTATATTTAGTTTTCACTGCCTATTTAGTTTTCTTTAAGACTTATTTCAAAAAAACTACATGGTTGTTATATTTGTTTGCTTGAAATACTTTAATTGTAAATGAGATATCATAAAAATAAAATATCACTTTTTAGACAGAACAGCGTGAAATTACCATTAAAAAATAAAAGATATTTCAAATAACATTTATTTCATAATAACCCAATTATAACATGGGTACATTCTTAAGCCAGAATTTTCATTGGCATTTCATACGAAGCAGCAAGCAATATCACAACTTTTAATGGATTTATGTATTAGCAGAAGACGAGTCATCTGGAATCTCAATTACTGGAGTCTTGGTAGCTTCATACTTCAATAAATAGTTCATATAAGTTCAACAATGGAGGTTGTGTCAACAAAATATCATGAGTCCCTTCATCCCCAAATATCTTGATTTCTCTAGTCAGCATCTCTTTCATGTCTTTCTTAAGATCCTCCAATTGCTCTTGCATGGAGCAATACAATGCATCTAGTGAGGCAAGCGAGGGGGGTGCTTTCCACTCACGTGCTTTCCTTTTGGATGATGGAGGTGGATTTTGAGCCATCCATAAGATATTCAATTGATGTTTGCAAATTATTTTTGTCTCTAGTATAAAACTTTTATTCATGACTAGGAAGTATATATATATTACAAAAATTGAAAATAAAAAATTTATAATTGCCAACTAGAATTAATTAATGACACCTAGAGCACACAAATAGTTTATGATATTATATTCCCTATGTATATAGAAAATATCATATTTAAAAAATATTCTATTTCATTTAGATTTTGTGCAGATTTTAAATGGGAACACAACATCTTACTACGTATATGGAGTTCATGAAAAAAGTTATAATTGATTTTTAATTATTTTTTCACTTGTATATTAACATAATTACAGTGAGTTGTGTATCCATTTATATCCTTTAATAAATAATTTATATGTATAAATATAATTTAGTGGTGCGTAATGTGACATGTTACATATATGACAATCGATATCAACTAACGTTCATACTAATTATTTTGTATATATCAACATAATTTAATTTCAATTCCTATACTCCCAATTTAGTTGTTTGTTATATAAATATTAAATATATGACAATCGATATTAGTTAACGTCTCTTACTAATTATTTTGCACAAATTACCACAATTACTGTGAATATGTCTAACTAACAATCTAGTGGTATGTAATGTGACATGTTACGTATATGACAATCGAAGTCATCTTAGGTCCTTAGCTAATTTTTCGCATATATTAACATAATATTCAATGTGAATTTCTCTAACTATAACTGTTTAGTGGTGCGCATGTGACATGTTACATATATGACAATCGATATCAACTAACGTCCATACTAATTATTTTGTATATATCAATATGGTTCAATTTCAATTTCTCTACTCCCAATTTAGTTTTTTGTTATATAAATATTAATTATATGACAATCGATATTAGTTAACGTCCCTTACTAATTATTCTACACAAATTACCACAATTCACTGTGAATATCTCTACTAGCAATTTAGTGCTATGCAATGTGACATATTACATATATGACAATCGAGGTCATCTTAGGTCCTTAAATAGTTTTTCGCATATATTAACATAATATTCAATGTGAATCTCTCTAACTATAACTGTTTAGTGGTGCTCATGTGATATGTTACATAAATAACAATCGATATCAACTAACGTCCATACTAGGTATTGTTCCTCTAATGATCGTAGTACCAAGATTATTTATATATATAAACATGATTCAATTTCAAATTTTCTACTCCCAATTTAGTTTTTGTTATATAAACGTTAAATATATGACAATCGATCTTAGTTAACGTCTCTTACTAATTATTTTGCTCAAATTACCACAATTCACTGTGAATATCTCTAACTAGCAATCTAGTGGTATGCAATATGACATATTACATGTATGACAATCGAAGTCATATTAGGTCCTTCAATAATTTTTTTGTATATATTAACATAATATTTAATGTGAATTTCTCTAACTATAATTGTTTAGTGGTGCGCATGTGAAACGTCCATACTAATTATTTTGTATATACACGATTTAGTTTCAATTTCTCTACTTCCAAATTTAGTTGTTTATTATATAAACATTAAATATATGACAATCGATATTAGTTAACGTCTCTTACTAATTATTTTGCACAAATTACCATAATTCACTGTGATTATCTCCAATAGCAATCCAGTGCTAAATGTGACATATTACATATATGACAATCGAAGTCATCTTAGGTCCTTTAACTAATTTCTCGCATAGATTAACACAATTCAGTGTGAATTTTCCTAACCATAACAGTTTAGTGGTGAGTAATGTGACATGTTACATATATGAAAATCGATATCAACTAACGTCCATACTAATTATTTTGTATATATATCAATATAATTCAATTTCAGTTTATCTACTCCCAATTTAGTTGTTTGTTATATAAATATTAAATATATGACAATCGATATTAGTTAACGTCTCTTACTAATTATTTCGCAAAAATTACCAAAATTCACTGTGAATATCTCTAACTAGCAATCTAGTGGTATGTGATGCGATATTTTACATATATCAACATAATTATTTTGCACAAATTGATTCCAACTAGTTGTATGTTAATACAAATTAACTGTATGTCAATTGATTTCAACATAGGTCAAAAGTAATATGCATATTATTTTGTCAATATCATTATTTCTCTGGTCATTTTCATCATATTTTAATCCCCTTTAAGTTTTTTCATCAGCCTTTTTGTTTCAGCTTCTCCCCAAAAGTAATATGTATTGAGCATACAAATAATAAATGATTGAAAACTAGAAAGATTTAATGGCACCTTGAGCACACAAGTATTTTGTCATCTTAATTACATTTATGTAGGCTTGAGTCCAGCAAATTGAAAGGTGAAACGTCGCCATTCCTTTCCTCATGTCCTAAAGTTCTTTCTTTCAATCGTCATTTTCACTGATAGCAACTTACACCTATTCTCATATTTTTCTTCTCACTCCATTTTCACTCTCCAAAAATACTTTGAACATGGATGATTCAAATGTAATCGAATTTAATACTCAGTTTCAAAGGGATTTAATGGAGGATTTATTTGGCGGTTTAAGTGATGATGACTGTATCATGAATGGAGTTTTACCATATTATGAAACCCACTTACTTGAAAAAGAAAATGATAACGATGGACACACTTTGTATGGTGATCTTAATGTTGAAGAAGGCCTAATGATAGGTAATAATCAGTATCAACGAGATCTAATGGAGGAGTTATTTGGCAGCTTAAGTGACGATGACTGTGTCATGAATGAAGATTTTTCATATAATGAAACACACACATTTGGTGAAACAAATGACAATGATGGAGGAGCTTTTCATGATGATTTCAACGTTGAAGAAGGCCCAACGGTAGGTATGACTTTTCCTAGTGTTGAAAGCTTGTTCTACTGATACAAAGAACATGCAAAGTTCAAGGGTTTTAGTGTAGCAAAAAAGCCAGCTAATAAAGGAAACAATGATCATTACAAATATCAAACTATTAGTTGTGATAGGGGTAGAAAAAATGATGTTAAAAAGTCGTCAAAAAGAATAGATTGCCCTACAAAAATAAGTGCAATATTAAAAGATGGTATGTGGTTGGTCTCTCAAAGAAAAGATAATCACAATTACGAGTTAGATCCCGATATGATTAGATTGATGCCCAACCATAGAAACTTGACTTTAGAAATGAAGAGGCAATTGAAAGCTTATGATATTGCTGGAATAAGACCTTGCAAAAGTATTCGATTACTTGAAGTGCAAAACAGTGGGCCTGAGAGCTTAGGTTGTTTGCCTAAAGATTGTAGAAATTTCATTGACAAGAGGAGGAGATTAAGGCTCGGGGATGGACATGCTGAGGCTATTCGCATAATATCTTGGAGTATGCAACAAAAGAACAAAGATTTTTTTCATTCAGTTGATGTGGATAACGAGGGCAGGCTAAAATTTTTATTATGGATCCACCCGCATTGTAAAGGTTCTTATGGATAATTCCATGATGTGGTGAGATTTGACACCACTTATATAGTTAATCGATATCGGATACCATTTTCTACGATGGTGGGCGTCAATCACCATGGCCAATCTATTTTATTAGGTTGCGCATTAATTTCACATGAAGATGTTGCTTCATTCAAGTGGTTATTCTCTACATGTATATTAGCAATGGGAGGCATTCATCCAAATGCGATTCTAACGGATCAATGCAAAAGTATGAAGTGCTATTAAGGAATCAATGCCTAATACCATACAACAATTTTGCTTATGGAATATTCTTTTAAAATTATCTGAAAAGTTTAAACATGTTCCTGAATTTGGCAAAGTAATCAGTGAGTTCTAGTCTATGGTCTACAATAGTCAGACAAGTCAGATTCTTGAGACAAAATGAAATGAGTTTGTACAAAGGTAAAAAATGGAAAATAATCAATGTTTGTTGAAGCTTTATGGTGAGAGACAGAGTTGGGTGCCTGTGTACCTCAATCACCTACTTTGGGCTGGTATGGTTTCTACTCAGAGAAGCGAAAGTATGCATGCATATTTTGATGGTTATATTAATTCTAGGAGTACACTAAACCAATTTGTTGAGCAATATGAGATTGAAATGAGTGGAAGAATTCAGAAAGAGTTTTTTTGCTAATTAAAAATCAAAAAACGTGGTGATATTTTGCATCTCGGATTTTGAATGAGAACACCAATTTCAATGTTCATTCACGAATTCAATCTTCAAATTGGTTCAAGAACAGATTAGGTAGTTGATGTATTGCCATATTATTCCTCAAAATATTGAGGAATTAGAAGTGAGGGAAACCAAAATGGTGTTGAGAAATCTAAAATAATGGAGAGATGTATGACTCGGAATGATTTTTTTTGTAGAGATTGAGCATACGGTTGAGTATAGAGAAGCTGGACAGTATTTTAGCTGTACTTGCAAAAAGTTTGAATTTAAAGGATTAGTTTGCTGTCATATCTTCAAGTTGATGTCCCTTAAAAACATAAGGAACGTCAATGAGAGGTACATTTCGAGAAGGTGGAGAAATGATGTTTATCATCCTTATACAAAGATTTTCTTTGGTGGAGCTTATCCGCATATGACCAAGGAGTATAAGAAATTCAGAGAACTGGAATTTATGTTTAAAGAATGTACTGATTTGTCTATGGGTTCTGAGATGAAAAATGAGCTTCTCAAGCAACATTTTGTCTCTTTAAAGAGTTCACTATTGTATTATAATGATGAAGTTACACAAGCTACATACAAAAATGAACAAGCTTTAAGAGATTATGACAACTACACCGGTACACCTATTCGCGATCCATTTGTGCTCACTGGTCATGATAGGCCACGAAAAAATAGATATAAAGGGAGAACTGAAATTAATCGAGGAGGACATGTAAGTAATGGGGGGAGTAGTAGTCGTGGCGGGAGCGGTATATGCGGTATGAAATATATATGTTATTATTACTTTTTTCATATTTTGAAGTAAACATTAGTATCTAATTGATTTATTTTAATGTCTATGTGACAGTTAAGCGAGGATGTGAATGATACTCAAATGAGCCAACTTGATTTAAACTTGATCCAGTGAGGAGGTGTTGAACTTGATGATCATAATACAATTGTTGTTCCTAGCCATGAACTCGGAGATCTTGTAGATGATAATTATGCTAGTTGGCTTAGTTTAAAAGTACCTACTGCTGTTCCTTGCCATGAATTCAGAGATCTTGTGGATGATAATTATGCTAGTTGGTTTAGTTTAAAAGTACATATTCTGTGTATGATTTAAATGTAAAAGAAAGTACTTGAAATCAAAATGGCAGCAATTTATGTGCCTTTATCTTGAAATCAATTTATCTTTGACTCAATATTTCAAACATCATCCTCATTTCATATTGTATATTCTGGAAAATAAAGATATGTTTATATTGTTAGTTTATATACATACAATTAGAAAGTATACATATTGTGAAAAAAGTTATGGATTGGAAGAGTACATTAGGCAAAGCAAAAGAATAAAAAATTTTATTTACATAAGGTCGGCCCATTCATGAGGTGTGAAACAGCCTCGGGCCCAAAAATTTTCACAGCCCGATTAAAACATATGCATCATAATAAATATATATGTATATTATGTGTTCTGGCACTTAAACCAAAAATGAAGTTGCATTTGAGGTGAGGCCCTCGACTACCATTCATGACTTAACCAAAAATGAAGTTGCCTTTGAGGTGAGGCCCTCAACTTCCATTCATGATGTCTCAGAATGAATTTTATTAACCTTACTTTATTATTGTTTAAAAAAGAATTCACAAGTAAAAACTTCTTCTTTTGGTTAGACTAAACATGAACATCAATTATTATGTTTTTATTTGTATGTTTTTTTATCTCTCTCGTTGACTTGATCTTGAGCCTATTAAATTGCTGATTGTTTACTTGAGTGATGTTTGTGTTTTTACTTTTTTTTACCTTCATTATTTAAGAAAAAATTCACAAGTAAAAACTAACGGTAGTTTGCTTTTGATTTTTTTTAGGTTATATAATCCATGAATAAATATTATTTAATTAATTAATTAATAGGGTATTTAATGTAAATGGGGAGGGAAATAATTTCCCTCCATTACATCCCTTTTGGAGCCAAAATACATAAAGGATTAAAATATCCTTTTACATGAATAACTTTACATTAATTGCTATTGATCATGATCAATTTGATCCTCATAGAACTGCTCGAAAATAATTATAGGAAAAAAAAATTCCATCAATCATTTTGTTTCCCAATTATGTGCTGTACTAAAACAACGAAATAATATTATCTCATTGAAATATTGAACTATCAATATCATGGTAAATAAACTCCGTCCATTAGTTTTATTCTTCATTTTATAGTTTTAAGACTCATTTTGTCTTGATTAAGGTTTTACCTTATTAATTATTTTTATTAAACAATTAATTAAGATTTAATTATGAGCTTTAATATGTAAACTTATTTAAAACATCAACATTTGTTTCAGCTTTGTGACAGTTGACACATTCTAATTATAAGTATTCTTATTGCTTTTATCTTTTTAATAGAGAATTTTCATTTTTGTTCCACTATATTGACCACATTTCACAAAAGATACATGATGTTGGTTATAATCAAACGTCTACTAAATTAGTCAAGTCATGAAAAAAGTTTCAAAAAAGTCAGAACGGATTTTTCTTTTTGGTTGTGGTGTGATTAAGTACTTTCTTATCATTTTTCTTTAATTTTACATATTAAGTTGAAAATGACAAATTGGAGGAAAAACTTATTTTGGTCAATTATATTGGACACATTCCAGAAAAGTTGAGTTGACCAATTCATCAAAAAAAGAAAAGTCCAAAAAGCTTGATCGGTTTTTTTTTCCTGACGTGCGTCATTCTATATTTTCTTATCATTTTTTTTAATTTAAACATTAAATTGAAAACAAAATCTGTTTTGCCTCCACTTTTTTCCTTTAATCTAATTAATAAAGAGTTAAAAAGAATCAGTGATAAATATAAAACTATAAATAAGTCTTAAATAATAATAATATATTTGATTTTTTTATTAAGGTTTTAATTAATAAAGAATTAACAAAGATAAATATAAAATAAATATAATGAGAAAATATGATTTTTAATATTTATTTTATGTTATACTATGATTTTTAAATTTTTTTTATATTTATCTTTGATTGTATTAGTTAAATTTCTTTTACTAATAATATTTTTTTCATATAAAATAATATATTTATTTTAGTTTTTGTAATATTTATATTATGTTTTTATATTTATAAATAATAATAATTATTATTTTTGATTAAAAACTTATTAATTAAATTGAAGGTAAGATGAAAGAAAAAATGAAAAACAAAAGGGAGAGCAAAACAGGTTCTTGTTTTCAATTTAATTTTTATAATCATAAAATATTGATAAGAAAATATAGAATAATATCACATCACCAAAAACACCTCGACTGAACTCTTTTTGAACTTTTTCTTTTTTATCAATTGGCTATCTCAGCAGGCGTGGTTTGATGATGGACAATATCACGTACCTTTTCAAAAATATGGTCAATATAATGGACCCAAATGAATTTTTTTTCCTCAGTTTTTTTTCTTCAATGTAATGTCTAAAATTAAAGAAAAGTGATAAAAAAGTATTGAATCAAGATGTTAGTAAAAACGTCAGATCGGTTTGTTTTTTTGGACCTTTTTTTATGAACTGGTCAACTTAACATATGTTGTTTGATGATGGTCAATATCACGTATCTTTTTAAGCAAAGTGACCAATATAATGGATCAAAAATAAAAAAAAAAAATTCTCTTTTTCATTAATTAAACTTGGCACCTTAGTTAATGAAATATGTGATTGGAGAAATTTGGTATTTTGTGTGTCCAGTTGAGTTTTCAGTTTTATGAGAGTTACAATCAAAATAATAGTTAAATATGAAATACTTATAATACGTACAAGTATTTTTTATGATAAAAAATGTGTAAAGGAAATAAAATTAGTATTTTTGAAATTATTATATATATCAATACGTAACAACTATGATTTTCATTTTGTTTACATGTAATATTATGTAGTACTACATCAGTTAGACCACCTCCAGCAGTTCGCCAAAATAGGAAAAACGTTATTTTGCAAATGGAAATCTGCTCCGCCAATGAAGTAAATAAGTCCCATATTTTGGTGGAATCTACAATAGAACGACATATGTGACGTTGCAATGTTCACTTTGTGTTATTTTGTTGCTTTTTTTTTAATTATAAAATATTTTTATATTTTATTTATATAGACATTATAACTATTTTTGAGCAAAATTATTTTTTAAGTCCATTAAGTGGCCACGTTTTGTATTTTAGTCCAATTTTCGGTCTCATTTTCAGATTAGTCCACTAAGTGGACTAATTACTGTTTTTTAGTGACCGCCTGGAGCAGGTCAACTTGACCGGGAGATGACGTGGCAACCTGTAAAAAAAAAAAACAAAAAGGGCCCTCCAAAATGACTGGGCAATGACATGGACACATTTGGGGAAATTAGGGATCGATTTTAACCCTATTCTTTTAAACCCTAATTAAACAGAGTATACAAAATTCAGAAGAGAAATAAAAACGAAACCTTGAGATTTTTCCCTGGGAGATGATGCATGGATTCTTCGTGTGACGACGACAACTGTCGGTTCAAATGATGCTTCGCATGAGAATTTTGATTTGCCTCCCCCAAATTACGGTAAGTAAATTATTTGTTTTGTTCTTCGATTCTCTGAAAATATTCCATGAAAAAGTATACTTTACAGTGTTTTTTTGTTTGTAGTCGTGGTTAGGGGTACTTTTTTGGGTCAAAAATATTTTTTTTTATTAGTAGATTCCATTAAAGTCTTGTGGGGGACCTCATAGTGGTCCAAATGGTCAGGTGATTATTTATTTATTTATATTTATTGTATGTTTATTTCCTTGTTTTTTTGTGGATAGTAGGTCCAGCAAGTAATACTTCTTTCAAATTATTCTTTATTTTATATATTTATTTATTTATTCTTTTTTTTTTGGTTTCCAGATCCATTGGAGAAACAGTTGACACTATGTGTTTACTTTGGGGATATTGTGAATGAGGATAAATATGAGTATAAAGGGGGGTCTGCATACAAATTTTACTTTGTGCCGCATGATATCCTCACAATTGAGTCACTTGTGAGACTAGCAGTAAGAGAGAAGATCAGTAGAGATGCTACATTCTACACTAAGCAGAGTGACAACTTTATCAAAATTGAAACTGATGTTGAATTGTTACAGTGCTGTGAGAATGAACTTGATAAGTCTAGGCAACTAGATATATACATTCATGGTACTGTAGGTAAGGTTGTGAACAATGTGACAGATGATGTGGTTGTTGGTGAAATGGGGAAAGTTGGTGAGATGTGAACTGATGCTGAGGATGCTGAAGCTATTGATGAGATGGTAATTGATGATCAGGCTGCTGGTGAGATACTATTTGATGATGAGGATGTTAGTAAGGTGGAGACACATATAGGCAATAAGCTTATGAGTGAATCAAGTGGGACTGAAATTGAAAGTTTTGAAGATAGTGAGTATGACTTAGGTGAAGAATATATGATGATAGGTTATACCAGGAGAACATAGATGTGGATGCAGAAGAGTTACAGGTGGTTAATGATGATTATGGCATTGGAGATGGAGATGGGGAGGTTGATGTAGTACCCAGTGATGATGACTATCCTAGTGGAAAGGACTCAGATGATGAAATTGATAAATCTAGTATACCTGTTTTTAACACATCTAGATTGTTAAATCCTACCTTTAATTTAGGCATGTTATTTAGTAATAAAGGTGAGGTTAGGCAGGCTATTCATTCACATGCGATAAGGAACAAAAGAAACATCAAGATTACCAAAAATGACAAAAACAGATTGGTTCCAAAATGTGTGGGCAAGGACTGTGGGTGGAGACTACATTCTGTCAAGATTAAAGACCAAGAATCTTTTAGGATAAGAGAATATGTTGAAGAACACACATGTCCAGAGACTTTTCATGTAACAAATCTGAAATCCACTTGGCTGTGTGCAGGGTATGGTCACAGGTTTAAGTCTGACCCTACAAGAAAAACTGATGGCTTTAAGCTGATGCAATGGAAGATCTGAGCATAAATGTCACTCATGACTCAAACTTTTGTACACCCCATTTTTAATAATTAATTTAAAAGCACGTCAGTTTGCTCGCAAGTGTATGAGGTAACTATAGGGTGATGATTTTGACTCGAGTCGTATCTCTCGAGGAAACAAGTGTTCGGTTTTATCAATGTTTTTCTCAATTACGAATAACATACATATACATTTGGGGGTTTGAATAGATTGATTCGATCATTATAAACTAAGACGATAATTAAACTAAAACTAATTAAACTAATTACTTTAATCTAGACTATCAATTACGAACTAA
>BMAC01000431.1:134130-190713 GCA_014905375.1 Phtheirospermum japonicum | reverse complement strand
CAGTTTGCTCGCAAGTGTACGAGGTAACTGTAGGGTGATGAGTTTGACTCGAGTCGTATCTCTCGAGGAAACAACTGTTCGGTTTTATCAATGTTTTTCTCAATTACGAATAACATACATATACATTTGGGGGTTTGAATAGATTGATTCGATCATTATAAACTAAGACGATAATTAAACTAAAACTAATTAAACTAATTACTTTAATCTAGACTATCAATTACGAACTAAACAGTAAACTAAAGCTGATTAAACTAATTATTCTAAATTATCAACTAAGAGCAATAACTAAATTATCGATTAACGCTACGAGGATTAAAAGCTAATTAACGTATCTAAAGTATGAATTTAAGAAATTATCGCTAAGCAATTGAATCATACCAATCCAAGAACCATTAACTAAGCATAAACTAAATCGCATAAATAATCTAATTAACCAATATCCAATATCCAAGCATAAGAATAAATGAACTAATTAAAACTAGAATTAACTAAGAATTTATCTAAACAATTAACTAGAAGATTATCTAAAAGTTTAGAAATACTTATTGAAACTAAGGAAAGCAATGAAAAGCTCCAGCTATTCCGGAGTTTGAACGCTGATCTTGGGCGAAGATGGATTCTTGAGCGCGAAATCGGTGTTTCGGACGCGTAGAACTTYGATCCTTGATCCGCGTCTCCAAATCTTGTTATAAGATGTGGATTTATTGTTGTTCAATGCTAAAATACCCTAGGATAAATGTATCTCTCGTGGCCCTCTCTGAAAACTCGAAATATGAAGGGTTTTTATAAATATTACAAGTCTTGCCGCACAAGAAACCCTAATTTCCGAATTCTGGGCCATCGCGTCGACGGTGCGTCGACCTAGCGTCGACTGACGCATGCTGGCGCTCGGCGGGACTCGGAAGACTTGGTCGGCAGCGCTCGGCAGGTCTGGTTGGCAGGTGCGCACGTCAGCTGGGCAGGAGCGTCGACATCGACGCTTCAGCAGCTAGCGTCGATGTTGCGTCGACCTTGGTGCGTCGACATCGATGCCTCAGAACGTAGCATCGGCAGTGCGTCGACTGAGCGTCGACTGGCGCGGTCATGACTCGCTGACACGGCTCGCATCGATGGTGCGTCGACGGTCGCATCAGTCGACGTGACTGAGCGTCGGTCTCTGTTTCTCGATCGTTTGCTACTCGTTTCACCGGAAAGCTTGTCCTTCTATTCTCGAACATCGAACTTCGTCTTTTACGTGCTAAACTCTTCCGGTTACTTAGCTGTAAGGTGAAAAACAACGAAACATCACCTAATTGYATCAATTAAGAWCAAAATGCGRTAAAATAAGCTGGAATTATAAAATTACGGAATTACGCCTAAATCATCCAACTTATACCAAAAACAAATATAAAAACGAACTAAAAAGCTAATAAAAATAAGGACAAATCTACTCTAATCAACTCATAACCAGGCCTACAAGGCAAAAAGATTGGCTTTGGAGATGCTTGAAGGGGACTCCTCCCAACAGTACACCATGTTGTGGAATTATGCTGAGGAACTTAAAAGATCAAATCCAGGGAGTACAGTTATAATAGGGACTGATCAGTCCAATGGGGGGAATGTATTTGACAGAATGTATGTGTGTTTCAATGCTTTGAAGGTTGGGTTTAAGGCAGGTTGTAGGCCCTTGGTTGGGGTAGATGGATGCCATCTTAAAGGCCCACATGGGGGGATTTTATTAACTGTTGTTGGGCTAGATCCAAATAACAATATTTTTCCCATTGCATATGCAGTTGTGAGCATAGAAAATGGTGACACCTGGGAATGGTTCTTGACTTTGTTTAAGAATGACATGCAAATTTTGAATGATAGTGAATGGACTTTCATGTCTGACAAGCAAAAAGGCCTGATACAAGCTTTTAAGGCAGTGTTTCCCAATGCCGAGCATAGATTTTGTGTCAGGCATATGCATTCCAACATGAAGAATGCAAGTTTTAATGGACAGGCCTACAAGATTGCAGTTTGGAGGGCAGCCAAGGCATGTACTGCTAATGATTTTGATAGAAAAATGGATGAACTTAGAGTCTTGGATGAAAAGGCATTTGAATGGTTAAATGATAAACCACCTAAGCAATGGAGTAGATCCCACTTCAGTTGCACTCCCAAGTCTGATATGTTATTGAATAATTTGTGTGAGACATTCAATAGTAACATATTAGAGGCTAGGGAAAAACCAATTTTGTCCATGTTAGAGTGGTTGCATGAATATCTGATGAAAAGGACTATGGAATGCAGAGATAGGTCCAGAAAGAAGTGGAGAGTCAAAGAAGTTCCTTGTCCCAGAATTCAAAAAATAATTCAGGGCCATATTGGTAAGATGTCAAGTTGTATGCCCCTCAAGGCTGATGACAAACACTATCAGATAAGTGCAATGATGGAAATATGTATTTTGTAGACTTAGAGAAGTGGAGTTGTGGATGTAGAAAGTGGGACCTAACAGGGATACCCTGCAAACATGCTTTGAGGGCTATCACATGTCAAGGTTGGGATGTGAATGACTTTATTAGCAGTTACTACATGGTTGCTACTTATGAAAAAGTGTATGCACCAGTCATCATGCCCATTAATGGCAGGCTTGAGTGGCCAAAACTGACTTTTTGGCCCCTGAACCACCTAACTTTGGAAGATCAGCTGGAAGACCACAAAAAGCTAGAAGGAGAGAACCTGATGAAATTGTGTCCAAGAATAGAAAGAGAAACAGAGGACCCCCCAAACCAAATAAAATCAGAAGACAGCAAAGTACAATTCATTGCAGTGTTTGTGGAGTAGAAGACCACAACAAAAGGTATTGCCCATTGACAAAGGAACCACTATCTCAAAGTGAAGATTGCAGTCAATTAGCTCATGTTTAAGCTTCCCAAAGGCCTCCAACAAATCAGGTATATGAAAATTATTTTGTTGCATTCATTTAATCAAGGCTTTCAACAAAACAAATATATTTTAGTTTATATTTAGGTAAGTAATTATATAAAATATTAATTTTTATAGTTGATTGTGGTGTCATATGTTCAGGCCACCAAAAGAAGTGCTGCAATTGATGGATCCTCAAGTAAAGGGGTTGTTCAGGGCATGTCTGGGAAGGTAATTGTAACCCTTCCTCATGGGCAGTTTTTGTAATTTTTTTAAAAATATGGGCAAGTCTTGTAATTTATGTAAAATATGAGCAGTTTGTGTAAGCAAGTCCAACCCTAATAATATGGGCAGTTTTTGTAATTTTTTAAAAATATGGGCAGGTTTTGTAAGAAAGTCAATCCTCATGGGCAGTTTTTGTCATTTTTTAAAAAATATGGGCAGTTTTTGTAATTTTTTTTAAAAATATGGGCAGGTTTTTGTAATTTATGTAAAATATGAGCAGTTTGTGTAAGCAAGTCCAACCCTAATAATATGGGCAGTTTTTGTAATTATTTTTAAAAATATGGGCAGGTTTTGTAAGAAAGTCAATCCTCATGGGCAGTTTTTGTCATTTTTAAAAATATGGGCAGTTTTTGTAATTTTTTAAAAAATATAGGCAGGTTTTGTAATTTATGTAAAATATGAGCAGTTTGTGTAAGCAAGTTCAACCCTAATAATATGGGCAGTTTTTGTAATTTTTTTAAAAATATGGGCAGGTTTTGTAAGAAAGTCAATCCTCATGGGCAGTTTTTGTCATTTTTTAAAAAAATATGGACAGTTTTTGTAATTTTTTAAAAAATATGGGCAGGTTTTGTAATTTATGTAAAATATGAGCAGTTTGTGTAAGCAAGTCCAACCCTAATAATATGGGTAGTTTTTGTAATTTTTTTAAAAATATGGGCAGGTTTTGTAAGAAAGTCAATCCTCATGGGAAGTTTTTGTCATTTTTAAAAAATATTGGCAGTTTTTGTAATTTTTTTAAAAATATGGGTAGGTTTTGTAATTTATGTAAAATATGAGCAGTTTGTGTAAGCAAGTCCAACCCTAATAATATGGGCAGTTTTTGTAATTTTTTTTTAAAATATGGGCAGGTTTTGTTAGTAAGCCAACCCTCATGGGTAATTTTTGTAATTATCTATAAAATGTATTCTCTTTTTTTTTTGGTTATCAGGGCAAACAAAAGGCATTTATCCCTCCTAAGTTGCAAAGTAAGAGTCCACCCTCCATGTGGGAGCAGTTTCAAGATCAACAAGGAAAATGTGAGGGGCAGAAATGGGGCATTCGATTCACCAATCCAAGCAATGTATCATCAGCAATATCTGAACTAAAAGGCAAGGGGAAAAGACCACTTTGAACTGGAGTTGGAACTCTCGTTTTTTGGATACATTTTGGCACAATTGTTTTGGCTCTGGCATTTTGTGTGATTGGAAAAACCTGATATGTAGGGCCTTACTGATGTAATTTTTGGCATACATTTGGGCACAATTGTTTTGACATTTTGGCATTTTGTTTGACCGACAAAACATGATATGCAAGGGCTTTACAAATGTAATTTTTGACATACATTCTGAACTATGTGTGTTTTACTTGTCTTGTGAATGAGACAATGAATTCTAGAATTTTCATAATCTTTGTATTATTATATTATAATATTCTTATCTTCCATTATGAGCAAATTATAATAAGTGTAAAATATTAAACTTCAAACATGTTAATAACAATTTATAAAGCACATTACAAACAGGATGCTCATTTCCATGAGAATACATCAACAACAACACTCACTGATGTTTAGCCCTCAGCACCCTACATTTAGAGTCTTCACATTGACTCACTTCACTAACCAAACAAGAACAAAGAAAATCCATGAAAACAACATTCTTTTTTTCAAGCTCTGTTTTTGTTTCTCGCTCTTCTTCAGCTTAGTTTTGGCATCACCTAGTAATGCTTTCAACGAAGAGATTTCTTCAGTGAGTTTCTTCATCTCCATTTCACGCTCAACCAACGTGCGATGTAGTCCTAAAATGATATTGTGGTCGATGGGGTCAAGCTGCTCATCTGCCAATGAGAAAAAATCGCAGCCTCCATTCTGCCCAATAGTGACCAGGTAAAAGAAAAAATAAACAAAATTGCTCAAAACATAACCAAATCACACCTAATACCAGATTAAATACAAGAAGAAAAAATAAAACAAGAACCACCCCCTTTTACTAATTCCTTCACAAAGAAACCCTAATTTCATGAACACAATATAAACCAAAACATCATCTTCCGAATCTTACAATAAAAAATAAGAATTCTTATTATTAAAAAAATTTGAAAATTCAAAATTGATTCATACCAAATTCTCAACTCTTATCAAACAACTTACGACATAATTTGCCACACGCAAGATCCATTCTGCCCAATAGTGCCCAGGTAAAAGAAAAAATAAACAAAATTGTTCAAATTATGATATCTAAAAAAAAATAAATCTGGGGGAGGGAAGAACAACAACAAACCTTCCAATCTACACACCCATGAAATTTACGCCCTGGATTGTCCATTGTCAATGAAGTGCGAAGCTGACCTCATTTTCCACATTTGCAAAATACAAATCCGGGACCGCTATTACATGAAGACATTTCCTTTTCCTCGTTTTTTCGCCCACAATCCAATTTCTCTCTCTCTCTCTCTCTCCCCGTCTGCAGATTTTATTCTCTCTCTCTCTCTCCATCTGCGGCCTTTTCTATTGAAGAGGGGAAGAAGATGGAGAATAAAAAAAATTAGGGTTGGTGTAATTCCCCCACCCCCCCTCAAATGTGTCCATGTCATTGCCCAGTCATTTTGGAGGGCCCTTTTCGTTTTTTTTACAGGTTGCCACGTCATCTCCCGGTCAAGTTGACCTGCTCCAGGCGGTCAATGGACTAAAAAACAGCAATTAGTCCACTTAGTGGACTAATTTGAAAATGAGACCCAAAACTAGACTAAAATACAAAACGTGACCACTTACTGGACTAAAAAAATAATTTTGCCTTATTTTTGTATCTCAATTAAATTGAAATGAATTAATATAAAGTTAACTCAATTATATGTGAAATATTTATAAATCTTACATGTAACTTTATAATATAAACTAAATATGCTATGAGACTTTAAAATACTACACATAAAGTTATATAGATTACATAAATTTTATTATAAAATGCTATGATAATACTAAGAAATTACAAAAATTATATAAAACTTAAACAAAAGGTAAAATTACATAAAATTTGTCATTTCACGAATGAGTTTTTTAATTAAGATAATTATAATATATTAAAATGTAACTTATGTTTTTTATATAATTATTATTATGAATGCTTTTTTTCGCATAATATAATTAATCTTCATATATTATTATGAATTTCTAATTTAATATTTTTAGCTAATAAATATTATATCATATAAAATTATGTATGTTTATTAAATAGAAATAATAATAAAAATGGGATTAAATAACTAAAATAAAGTATAAAATAAAATATTTTTTTAGTGCGTAATGTTGGAGATGGAGTGCAAATTCTACACTATTTAAGTGCCAAATTTACAATAAAATAGTGTTGGATGGAGATGCTCTTATAGCTTATAAAGAATTATGTTTTTGTAAATAGAGTTTTTGATAAACGTTGAGTTAGTAAATATGGTATATTTGAATTTTTGGAGAAGATATGATTCAAAAGCTTTTTAAAATGACATTTTGTTCCATTTATAAAAAATTATAACGTATAAAACATTAATTTATATACAAAACCTATTTGAAACTTATTTATTAATTTTTAGTAATATTTCAGATTAAATATTAAGATGCCCAATAATAAGATGACTGTAAAAGGAAAAGTATAAGGTGAAGACATAAATGAGAGACGACGGAAAATGGTAGAAATTAGGGTTCTTTTATTCATCAAAGACTCCCTTTATATAGGGTATCAATTACATTTTTCCATAATACATAAAGATAATAAATACCTAAACTGTCCCTCATCAGCTACTTGTTGACGAATGCACACTAATTGTGTTTTTTCTTCAACACTCCCCCTTGTGCCAAGTCAAAAGGTGAAATGGTGTTTTATTGTTGCCTCGTTAAAACCTTGCCAAGTAACAAAAAACAATGGGAGAAATAAAACTTGGTCTAAGGAAAAAGAGTACAACAAACCTATGTTGAGACTCCCCCTAAAGTCTACACCTCTCTTTGATATGTACATCTACCAAGAGAACTTTGAAAGTCTCCACTTTCTCAATTTACTTGATTCTTGAGAAAGTGCATAGTTGTTGGTTGTAGAAGAGTTATGGTGATATTACTCGTATTATTATATTTTCTTTAGTGATAGAGTTCAAGCCACTATCATCAGATATATGAATGATCATAACATTTACCTTAGATACTCCCAAACTACTACGTGTATGACAATGATCTCTTTACATGGATCGAGTGAGTAACCAACATCAACGATACTATTTAGTGTTTCACAGTAGGAAGTAAACTCAACATTTTATATAGGGATTACAAGACCATCTGTAGTCCCAATTATATTTATGAATGGGAAAAATAAACTCGCGTCAATGGTTTCATTTAGGTATCAATGTACATTTTGATTCCATTCCAGTGACATTGCGCTTTCTTGAGTTAAATCAAGATAACAATTTTGAGAAAGTAATATTTGGTCAAGTGTATTAGTAATGGTACAATAATGCGCATATTGTGCGTAGGTAGAGAATTTCAGCTTCCACCAGTTCTTCGTCATTCCAGTGACGAAATCAATATTTCCTTATATCTTCAGTTTGACCAATCATAGGAGTGCTAGCATATTGCACTTATCCATATTTAATGGCCTGATCATCTTTTGGATATGTGCAAACTGTAGAATTTAATATTCCACAAACTCGGGTTTAGTTTAAAGCCTTAACATGACCGAGTTTTCCCATGATTCATTATATCAAATTAAGAACTTCAAATAACTAGCGATATCTCTTATTTCATTAAGAGTGTATATTATGTTCCTTTCATCGACTTATATAATTATAATCGAAAATTTGAAACTTATTTTCTTTATAAATACTCAAGGGCGTAAATTATCTTTTCCCAATCAAGTAGTCACTTAAACAGTTATACCACATCCGTCTGGATTGTTTCAATCTATAAAGTGCGTGTTTTAATTTAATTACAAATGCACTCCGTGACTTAGAGTCACTTGCCTTGGAAATGAAAGGCCAGCAAGCAATTTCGTATATATATCTCTAAATCACGGTCCCCATAGAGATATGATGTAACCACAGGTCTAAGCTTCATTCTCAGTTCTTTAGAATTATAACATCTATTATGGGAGAGTACATATCCCCATAGTCAATTCCAGGGCGTATTGAGAAGCTTTGTGCTTCAAGTATAGATTTGCATCTCATGGCTTTATTTTTCTCATTGCGCTTTCTTACAAAACTTTGTTTATGTCCTACAGGATTTACACTTGGTGAGCTTAGCACTACCAGGCCAAACACCTGTCTTGTTGTCAGTGAATATAGTTCTATCTAGATTGATTCTTTAAAATTCGGTCAATTTGCTTAGTATTGACATTTCAATAGAGCGTGGTTCGATACTATCATCAATGTGTGTGGAAGATCTTTCCATCAACTCATATAAATTCACATTGTACATTGAGATTTCTTTATTCTCTAGAATCATATTAAACATCGGAGCATCCTCCAGTAATGATTCATGGACATAAGTATAATCAGAGATAATCTCATGAGAGTCATTATCTTCAGTGATGATTAATTGAATTTGTGTCATACGTGCCCTCTTATTCCTTGGGCGAGTATTGATCGAACCAAGTGACCTCCCCCTGTTCCTTTTGCGAGTCATGACCTCAACCACACCTCCACTAAGTATGGTTGCAATGTCTTAATTTGCGACATTGTGCCCTCTATGGGGACTATTAACCTTGCACACACATTTGCAGCTAGTATATATATGATCTCGTCACTTTAAAAAATGAGTCTTCTATACTTTGAAGATCAATTGTTCACTGTACTTTACTTTCACGTTACATTGTGAAATGCGGGGATTATAATGAGACATAGTATGAAACTATTCCTGTCGTTCCATTAGAAAATATTTTTTTCTTATCCCCCCCTAACAACGGGAAGATTTTCTCATTTGAGTAATAAACTCGCTAATTTAGCGATAAAGAGATCGTCTGTCAAAGGTTTAAAATAGCGGGTGACTGTTAGAGATTCATATCCAACATAAATACTTAATCATCTTTAGAAACCCATATGAATGCGATGTGGGGGCGCAATAGGCACATATACTGCTTAATCAAATATGCGTAGATATGAATTATCAGGCTTATATCCAGTTACCAACTGATACGCAAAATATCTGGTTAGCAGGGGTTCATAAACGAATAAGTAAGAGTTGCGTGCAATATTGCATAACCTTGTGCAAAGACAAATGAGTGCGCATAAATACTATCTTAGTCACCATCTATATTCCTTTTGACGGTGTCTTCTTTGAGACCTTATTGTATATGCAAATTAGGGTACAAGATCAAGTACATCGATCTTTATTAAAATGCAATAAACATCAAGTACTTTTGATGTAAACTCTCTAGCATTATGAGTTTGGGTGATTTATAAGGGTGGTGAGTCCTCAATCATATTAAATGTGCTAGAAGTTTTGCAAATGCAACATTTTTATGGACAACACGTGCCGAAACATCGACCAAAATTATAAAATACTTGAATAATCCGCATTTAGAATGGTTATGTCCACATGTATCACCAATTATCAATTATAATAATAGAGTATTATACTTTGTATCTTTAGAATAAGCAGGTCTCAATCATACAATTTTGCTGATGAACAAGTTTTGAAAAAATGAGTGATGTATCTTTCAGATATGAATGTATGTAGTGCTCCTAGTACTTTAGAATGCACTAGCTGTAGTTGAACAACATTATTTCGATACTATACTTTGCATCAAATTTCTATCTCATTTTATGTTTCACTCAAAATGAAAGATGTCCATGTTAATTTCTTATACTATGGACCATCATATCACGACGACCAAAGAACTCATGCCAGTCGTGTCAAAACTTGAATGAGTCAGTGTCCAAAAGTTCATTGTTGGTTATAACTTTATGATTCAATAATCAAAAAGTAGTAAAGTAAAATTACTAGATTGACTCTAAAACGTGCTTTCTTCTACATAAATTAAAGGTATAGTTCCATTCTCATAATGTATTTCTTAATGATAATCATCAACATGAATATCGTCAAACTTTACAAGGTTCGTTTCGCTCGTGGTCTATGCTGAGCTTTTATGACTTTAATCAATGTGTCACTAGGAATCAAGACTTTGTCACATATAACTATCAATTAAGTGAATAATTGTCTATTCCTCGACAAGTTCTCACATTCCTCCAGAGATGAATGAAATACATTTCATTCTAATATTTTACATTATTTACTAGATTTGTTACATTATATCTAATAATTTTCTCATGAACCTTGTATGTGAATGTGTGGTAAATAATTTCAATTACATTCAATGCTTTAGAATGAAATGCAAAATTTAACAATAAGCCAAAAATAATTAAATCAGTCCGCATCACATAAATCTAACTCAAAATAAATTTAAGACCAAATACAAAACTCTAATACGAATGATTGATTATACTTTCACAAGTTATTTGTAAAGTAAGACACATAAATTTCAACAATCAAAATAGAGGATATCCATTGACTAAGCAAGGTTATTGGAGAATCTCCATGACTTCTACCATGACCAATAAATATCACAAACTCTTACATATCTTACCGTGTGGTTCATTCTTTCCACATAGGTAGAGATCAACATGTCTCTTCCCCTTTAGTTTGAGGTTATTTCCACTATTCATATCGATCCTAGTTGGCCTCAAGAAACTTCCTTATCCAGAGGTATAACATTCGTATTATGAAAACTAATGTCATTTCTCTCAATGACTGCTTATCATAATTAATATTGTACGAGTGCATCAGTATTTTTGCTCAAGTGGAAAAAAAATATTGTGAGATCGTATCTCTCAATTACTTATTGTCATTTAAAGTGACTTTTTTCTACATATGGTAAGACATATTTTTAGTCGTAACATATCAAAGTCATTGACCCTTTTTAGCAAGCAAAAAAAAAAAATCACGGAATTCTTAGGCTTGAAAATAGTGTTTCACAAATTTTTTAAAATATTCATTTAGAGTACATCCAGAATTTATTGAGATTTTGAAACTACATATACTTCCAATATAAGATTGGGGTCAATATGAATTCTCAAGTTCATAAGAAAATTGACTTTGACTAAGTTTGACGATTCTTTGTCAATTAGGGGTTGATGGGATATTGTGGAATTGTAGTTATTCTAGTTTCCACATCAAACGAATAATGGTAGTACTCAATTTCTTTTGAGTATATTAAATTGTATTCAGATTGAGTTAGTTTAATCAATTTCTTTAGATAATGAATTTGAAGTATGTCATAATCTTTCTTTGATATCATGTGAATATACTTTATCACCTTTTGAGTATATTAATTTGTATTTAGATTGAGTTAGTTTAATCAATTTCTTTAGATAATGAATTTGAAGTATGTCATAATCTTTCTTTGATATCATGTGAATATACTTTATCACAAGACTTATTTATACAATTTTAAGTATGTCATAATCTTTCTTTGATATCATGTGAATATACTTTATCACAAGACTTATTTACACAATTCTTTATCGTTCATGAACTTTCATTATCATGAGAATATTCAAATATACAATCAATGATACATACATAGAAAGTAGCTTATAAAATCAACTTGAAGAGAATCACCAACGTACATGAATCTATCAATTCATTGAAATTCATGAAAGTAGCTTATAAAATCAACTTGAAGAGAATCACCAACATACATGAAAACTATCAATTCATCGAAATTCATGATTAACTAAACATATTGGCAAAATCATGATCATTCTCTCATATAATCATGTAAATAAATTTATTTATGATTTCTTAGAAACTGTCTAAAAGCATAAGTAATAATACATTATGTACTCTATGAATATCATTAAAGTATTGCAAAATTTCATGTTTGTCAATATTGCACATAACATCACATGCATATAATCATAGATAATATATATACATATACATGCACAATAATACATACTATGGCATATATACATATTGTCAAATATTTATTAATATCATTTAATAAATAATAGGGTAATTCGAGTTACCTTGGAGGAAAGTCATGAATCTTTCCTAGTTTTATTTTTAGGTTTCGAATTATGCAAAGCTTCAAATCCGATCTTCACTGTACAGATTAAACCTCTACGTGTTTTGAATAATATATCCATGATTCAGCTTCATCCAACGGTTATATTGTGCGTAATTGAATTTTTAAAATAAGTTGGGCAGACAGTTCCGAGAAACAGGATCAGCTCTGTTCAAAATTCATTATCGGATTCTTCAGACATCATATTTGAATCTGTACCATTCATATTGAACCTGTATATATTTTTAATAACATATTCAAAATCTTGATTGATCCAACGGTTCGATTGTGAGAAATCTTATTTTCAACAACTCTGTACAAAAAATTGCGAAAACAGAATCTGCTTTGTTCGAAAATTTGTATATATTTTCTTGTATCTTCGAATCCAATCTCCACCGTTCAGAATGTAATTCAAAATGTCTTGAAGGTTTTTTAAAACTTTGAGCTCGACCCAACGGTTGAAACTCGAGAAACCTATCTTTTAACATATAACGCAGTTAGAAACTTGACCCACAAAAATTGTGTATAGGGTATGGAGGCTTATTCTCGATCACTCTTAATAGGTTAGAGTTTCGTGGTGATAACGTGTAAAAGGGAAAACATAAGGTGAAGACATAAAAGAGAGACGAAGGAAGACGGTAGGAATTAGGGTTCTTTTATTCATCACAAACTTCCTTTATATAAGGTATCAATTACATGTTTCCATAATACATAAAGATAATAAATACCTAAACAGTCCTTCATCAGTTACTTGTTGACGAAGGCACACTAATTGTGTTTTTCCTTTAACAATGACAATATTCTTATAGGTCATCCGACACAATTAAGTAGTTATTTACCAATCAATTTATACAACCAGTTAATATAATCAGCTCATCAAACTACTTAATACAATCAATTACTAATATAATCAGTTATCAGATTTACGTTAATTTTTAAACAAAGCCTTATAGAACTCAAAATAGTAATTTTCTATATCCTCTTCATATACCAATAGGGAGTCCCCATAAATTATTTGTCTACTTCTCAAACTTCGTCTGACAAATGACAAATTCTAGTACTTTATATGTCAATCAGGCTTAAAATCTAAAATTTTGACTAATTTAATAGTTTTCTTTTATTCTCATTTTATCCTAATTAGCAGATTGAATCACTTACATAATATTTTTGAATATATATTAGATGGGGTTTACATAAAATTCTAAAAATGTATATTTGATGGGGCATACATAATTTTTTTTTAAATAAATGTATTATCTTTTAAATTTAGCATGTTGTCCTTAAGTTGGGATCAGTTGAAATTATTATTTAAATAATATTATTAATTAATCGAGTATTAAATAATCAAAATTTTATTGTATATTACCAATTAGTCAAATTTTCTTTTATAATCATACTTTTTAAATTGAATGTTAGATAACTCTAACAGGTTATAAGACTATAACTCACAAAATTATCAAATTATTGAATGTTTTTTGAGATTTAAAAAGAAAAAAATGACCGAACCTCTAAATTAGACAGCTACATAAGAAAAAAATTACCCTGTATTGATTTATATTCCATCCAGCTTTTTTAATTACTCAATAATTATCATGTATACTTTATCTAAATATTTAAATGTTTGAAAAAGATTTGTAGATCCATCAAAAATTTTAAGAACTCAATATGATTTAATTTTTATACTCCTATGTTGTATAAGAAAAGATTTTAAATTAAATATTATTTATTACTATTAAAATAATTACTTGGAACATTAAATTAAGTAATTATGAATTAATAAATGAGAACTTTAATGAGAGAGAGAGGAGGTGAAATAAAGAGAAAACACTTTAATTAAAACCTTTAATGTATAGAAAGAGGAAAAAAGAAGGGATGATTTTAATTAAAATCTTAAAATGTAATTATGGCAAAACACAAATTTTCTTTTGCTCATATTTCAAAACTGCTATTGGTGATCCGGATCAATTTGATCCTCATGGATTTATTGTATCAATAAAATGAAATAAAATATGTAGCTTGTAAAAACTACCCTTCATTAAAAATTATATATCTCCCCATTAAAGTTATCATTAAAGTTCTCCCTCCCATTAAATGTATTAATCCCATCAAATTCCATCACTTTTCTCCCCATTAAAGTACTCTCTCTCCCCCATTAAAAAAACTCATTTATGCCTACTTATTTTTAATAATCTCAATAATAAAGTACTTAAATACTCAAAAATAATATTCCATTTAAAATTTAAAATTATATTAACTATTAAATTTTTTAATTCCTATTTAATACTTCCCTTAAGTTTTAATTGATGTTACGAAATTCATATGATATCCATAGGTAATTAATTATTGTTTCATAGTTTGCAATTTTTGCGAATTCATCATTTTCAAATCCAGTGAATGTTTTCCTAACATAATATAAACATTCTATTTCTTATTTGTCATAAATCATTCATTGGAATTGTAAATATGGCAAGAAATAACAAAATAAAAAATGAAATCAAGAGTTAAAAATTATACCACAACACCTTATAAGAATTGTAAAAATTGGACACGCTTGGTTGAACTGATTAAATGGGGTGATATTGATGGTCGATAACTGATTTTAAAGTAACTAGTGTAAAACCCACGATTTTCGTGGGCAAAATATAATAAATAAAAAAAATAAAAAGTAATATTTATTAAAAAAGAGAGATAGAGAGAGAGAGAGAGAGAGAGAGAGAGAGAGAGAGAGAGAGATTAAAAGTGTGAATTATCAAAAAGAAAGAAAAAAAACGTTGTTCACTTTTCAATTCTAAAGTACTTCTGTATAAACTACATTAAGCATCTTATTTACAATGATATAATTTTCGTTGCAATAAAAAAACCTTCAACTCTTTACATCCTTAACTATCAATATTGTGAAATAAAGATGACTTGTGCGTTGGATGGAAGTTATAAAATAACATTTTTGAAAGTTTTGTGATAACAATAAAAATATAAAATCGTGAAGTACAATCATATTTTAACCTTGTATGGTAATATAAATTTCAGTCACGTACTTGAAGAAAGAGTTTTGGGAGTTGGACGAAACATTTAAGCTTTTACTACCACTTCTCAAGCTTCACCGGCGTGAGAAACAAATCGTTTATTAAACGGTTTTTGAGTGCGTATTTACACACAAGAAAAGGTTATGCGGTTTATATAACCAAAAAGCATATTATTAGTTTGGCATAAGTTCGAAATCTAAATTACAAAATAAAAATATTGTTCAATCAATCATTAAGAACCATATGCTGATCAATCCTTAGGTTTCTCTCTTGATAATCTGATATAAACAAAAGGGAGCAAAATTGTCAAGAAGAAGCAGTGCATATCAGATTTGAAAAAAAAAAAAAAAAGTACCCCGCTGAATTAGATCGGGTCATTATAAATGAAAAATAAAATAAGATATAAGCCACCTACAAATTAAGATTAAAAACTCGCTGAATAACTGCAATAATTATAGGAAACAAATAATAAAAAAATAAGTGAGTTTAAAAACTCACTAAAGAACTAATGACAAAACGGCAAATTATAAATGTTAAACTGATGCCAGGTATCACAATATAATAAATAGGGAAAGATTAAATAATTAAAAAAAAAACTACTGTAGAGGTTTGGTTTTAATTTTAAAAAAAGCCAGTCTATCTTTGAAAATTACAAATAACTCCAAAAAGTGGATATGATGGGAGACTTTCAAGATAAATACAAACCTCAAGGGGTTATCTATAACTTTTAAAGATAAGTTAATATATTTATAATTAGACTTAGCATTAGGGGTACCTTTGTAATTATCATTAAAACATATTAAACCTACGACAAAAAGTGAGGCATAGATTTAATACTGATGTCAGAAATCAGAAAATAAATATAAAAAAAACTCCTCGGAGGTTTGGTTTGATTACAAAAAAAAGCATTTATCTTTGAAAATTACGAATAACCCCTTGACATTTATTATAATGTTACAATAGTGCACCTTAAAAAGGGGATAAGAAGAATCGTTTGTAAGGTAAAACTCAAGATGTGCATGTATAAGTATACATGATTTATTATTATCATTATTATTATTATTATTATTATTATTATTATTATTATTAGTAGTAGTAGTAGTAGTAGTAGTAGTAGTAGTAGTAGTAGTAGTAGTATTTTCTTTAAATGCTAATAAGGAAAATAATTCTTGAAACCTTCACATTCCAGAAGAAGCCCATCACAATATAGGCCCGATATGCGGATGGGTTCGATTGGCAAAGTATTATCAATCCCTTCACAATAATCAATTTCGAAGCGATTATTATTTATATTTTCTATAGAAATTTTCTCGATAAAATTGGCAATTATTGTTTGAGAGAAGCAGACATACAGATACAGTCTTCAAATTTTGTTAGGCCCCATAATTCTTGTTGGAACTCTAATAGCAAATGAATAATGGTATCGACCATAGAATATATGTGGCTTTCGACTTGTAGCGATGGCACGGCTAGTACCTTCATTCCGGCAGCTTTTCCAGCTTTAACACCAACTCTGTTGTTGGAAACAGAATTGAAATATCAAAAAAAAAAATTGATGATTCACATTAGAAATTGCAACTTACACAGAATCTTCTATCACGAAGCAATGGGACCGGATCCACATTCATTCTGTTTGCAGCTTCCAAAAAACTGGTGAGGAGTTTAAAATTAGCAAAACAAATTTTATTTGGATATAAAAACTTGTTGACACGAAAGAATTCAAGAGAAAGGAAATAACATGTATTTAGTGCATTTCATAAAAAAAAAGACAAGATTTCTTAAATATCTATCTTACATATCAGGGGAGGGTTTGCCTGACTTGACTTGGTCACTCCCAAGAATTGAAAGTCACTCCCAATTGAACCGTAAGACGAAGGTATGAAGTAGGAAAGTGTGAAAACTCAAACTGCTATGTATCGGGATTTTGCATGAATTTCTGGATATCGAGCTACATCCGTAGAACTGATAAAATCAAGTAAAATAAATAAATAAATAAATAAGGGGTCGCCTGATAAAACTAAAAATATTTAATATTAAACAGAATCAATATACCAAAACATAATACAGAAATTAACTAAATATCCGAATAATGCTAGCAAGTTCAGATCTCATCTCAACATCATAAACTGGGATTACACTCACTAACAAAAAGAAAACCATGACAAAAAAAAAGACAATTTTGAAGTTTAGATTAGCATATCATTTAATAACCACTACCACAAAATTTACACCAAAATTAAGCAAGTAGATGCCATCATGGACATAATTTTCTATATTCATAGTTCTCTTGAAGCCCATACAGACATGCTTATTTAAATGCGATTTCTGATGTTCTTATTCTATAATGCTTATCAGTTTGCTAAAGCGATTTTGAATCTAGCGCTCAAACAATAGCTATCACATATATAATATCACAAGCATCACATCAACAGAATACAAAACATGAAAAAACATTAGTTTCCACCTACGGATCATACACGAAAAACATTTACATCATAATAAAGTACAAATATAAAATAGTTATCTTCATGTCACTCCAAATTCATATGAACAGAACAAAGTTAGTATCAAATTACTAAGCTATTTCGAGATTGTGAAAACTTGACAAAACTTTAGTTACACATACCAATAAGTTGAAAACTCAACCAAGAGAATGAAATGAATTGTGTGACCTTTCCTTGGGTGGAAGTATTGAATGAAGTTCAGCCTTGACTCATGCAACTCCTTTGATCGACATTCATCATTTCCACAACCCGCTCATACACACCATGCCTAACGATAGTCGTTGTCTCCGAAGCTACAGTTTCACTCTTCAACTTGAAGAACAATTAATATTTGAAATGACATCTTGGTGATACACGAATGGAAGTTAACTATCGTCTATCAAAAAAATTATTATGTGGAAAAAAATTAAAATAAGAAAAAACTAATGGCTTAAGGATATAACAATACAACAAAACACACACACAAAAAAAAACTCTAAATCTTACCGGACAACCTTTTTTAATCATCAGGCCCATTTGGATTCAACAACAAAAGACAATTATAATGTGATCAATAGCAAGCACAATCAATAGCAAATCAAGAACTAATCCCAAATCTCAAAAAAAAAAAAAAAAGGTTATAAATCAAAAAAATTAAATAATCACATGAATTACGGTCAGTTGAAAAAATAAACCCGCGATTTCTCAACTCCATATGAACAATAAATCTTACCGGACAACCTTTTTTAATCATTAGGACCATTTGGATTCAACAGCAAAAGACAATTATAATGTGATCAATAGCAAGCACAGTCAATAGCAAATCAAGAAGTAATCCCAAGTCTAAAAAAAGAAAGGTTATAAATCAAAAAATTAAATAATCACATGAATTACGGTCAGTTGAAAAAACAAACCCGTGATTTCTCAACTCCATATGAACAATAAATCATCAAATCCATAAAGAGCAAATGAAGTTGATACTATAAAGAGCAGAATATTTATACAAATATAATGGATGACTGACCCGACGCCATTAAGGTAATTTGCGAAAGGAAGAAGCGCATTTATGGTAATTTGGATGTCGAATTGGATGCAATAGAGATTTCAAATCAATCTCCACAAAATATTCATAGGTAATTGGGTTAACCCAACAACAAAACTACAAATCATAGATCTGTGATTACATAAAAACCACATTCGAACCCGCATTGTACGAAGAGCAAAACCAAAATAAATAAATGAATTATGAAAAAAACTAACAAAGAGATAAAAATAATTCTAAAAAACAGATCTAAGCAGATCTATGAATAAAAAAAAATGATCCCAGTCGAGAACTTGGAAGCAACAACGATTTATAATTCTTAATGTAGTAGATCAGGAATGGGCAGGATCTTATTCCAATCACCACAAAATAAAAAATAATAATCCTACCAATTATCGTATTTCGTTTTAGATCGGGAATGGGCAGAATCTTGATATAGGCTGGCACCAAACTTGTGGCCATTGTAGGAATCAGATTATCAATTGGTGATCAAATGAGAAAAAAAGCTAGAACAAAGTTCTGCAATAGCGACGTGAGAGGGGTTTTGATTTTGAAGTGAAACCCTAATTTATTAAGTGAATGAAGAAATTGGAAAAAAAATAATATTTTATCAAGAACAGATCGAAGAAAAATTTCCAGATTGAAGAAAAATTCCCAGATCTGAACAATCATTAAAAAAGATCTTTAAATTCATAACTATAAGAAAATTTAGGCCTTCGATTTGGAAAAAAAAAATGAACGACCACAACAAATCGAAGAATTCTTACCAATTGCTTTTTATAATTTTCCAACATAACTTTTAGAAAAGTTGGGATTAACATTACCAGAAAAAACAAGAAAAATTATGAACCACAAATTAAATCTGTGAAGAAAAAACGAAGAAAAAGAAGAAGAAAAATAATGAAGAAAAAACGAAGGGTTATGCAGCAGGTATAAATTTGTGTAGAACAAAACAAATTGGAATAAGAAAAGCTAGGTGTGTGATAGGTTGTGCAAAAACGAGGATGACACTATTAACATAAATAAATAAATAAATAATTGTTATTTATACCTGGTCAAAATCTTGGCCTCGTCCCAAAATAGACCCTTTTGAACCACAACTTGACGCGTCATTTTGGGAGCATTCTAATTGGTCCACCTATTCCCCAAAATGCTCTCCTTTTGACAACTCGGCATTAATAGTTAGCACAATTAACAACATGGGTGGATGCTTGGTAAATTAGGTGATTCAGAAGTTATGTTACCAATATAAATATGATTGAAAAATATAAAATATCATGCTTAAAATTAAGAAAATATAAAAATATATATAGCTATAATCAAAAATAAAACTTCCTAAAATATTTTTTCAAAATAAGAAAAATATATGATAATAATAAGAAAATGAATATAATAATAAATAAAATCTTCGTTATGGCTAAAAAAATATTTTTGTAAAACTATAAAATAATATGGTATTAAATATAAAGTATTTATTACAATATGAAAGGATCAAAATTGATTTTATCCAATAAGTTAGAAACTTATTAGAAAAAAATTGATTTGTAATTTTTTCTTAATATAAGCTTATTAGACGAAACTAGTTTAAACTCGTGTGTTATATGTATGTTTGAGAAATAGATGAGCAACTATATAAATTGAATTAATACCATTAAATTACAATATTATTCAACTTAAATTTTGGAAAATCCGCATGTTACGGAGTCGAATTTTGAAAAAAAGAACATATCAGTTTGATATTTTGAGTTATCCATACAAACAAAATACAATTATGTTATTCTCGTCGAAGCAACAACGTTTCAACAACTTTTTACTCATAACTATCAATATGTGATACAAAGATAACCCAGTTTGATAATTGAACTATCCATACAAACAAATACAATTATGTTATTCTCGTCGAAGCAACAACATTACAACAATCTTTTACTCATAACTATCAATATGTGATACTAAGATAACTCGTGCGATACACGTGAGGTATTATAAATATTTCTTTAAAGGATTCGCAATAGTTATAAAATATAAAACTTGAAGCACGAGTAATTAAAAAAAAGTGAATGTCGTTTTTTCAACTTATGTCATATTGTGTTGGTGTTTCTTTTCAATAACTAAAGTATGACCTATTTATGACATTAGATCCTAATATCAATGTCGTACCAATGTCTCGTACCAATATCATCACTATGTTGACATACCGTCAATTGATTGTACTTAACGTGTGATGTGTTATATTGCGTGTGATGTGTGGTCGTGCCAAGTGATGTAACCAAAATATAGGCTTACCTTAAAAGAGGTCGGACCACCTCGAATTGCCTACTCGACTATGAACAACCTGCACAAAGCCTAAGCCGGACAACCCCGGCATAGGCCCTATGATACTTAAGTCAGTAACCATATAAATTGTATAAAGAGAAAATAATCCCGCATAAAATATGTGAGCTCCATGATCCATGATAATTAAAGTCATGAAATAAGAGCTTAAATTCCCTATCTATAAGATTATTTAGGTTGTTCACTAACAAATAGGATTCTTTCATAAGATGGGATTAAATCTCCTAATTATACCCAATCTCCATAATTAGGAAATGTTCTCATATTAGAATTCTTAATTTATAATTTCATAATTTCCATAAAATCTTATTATTTCTACGTTTTCGACCTGTTGGGGCCCCATAACCATATTTTACCATATTAGCGACATGTTTATCATTTTCTTACACTATGCAGACTTTGATGTCGTATCAGCTAGTCCCCTCCATATTCTGACTGGATAAAGTACAAAATCAGGTAAAATGTAAAAAAATAAAGATTTCTACAAATAGAACGTGATCACCTTTATACTCCTAACTTTCAGCAACTCACACATTACTTATAAAAATTCACGTGTTTTTGAAATCATATTTCAACAATAACCATAACCACATACCATTTATCTGATTTAAAACAAGTCAGTCAAAAAACCATTTATCTGACCTAAAATAGGTCATCCAAAAAACCATTTGTCAGACCTAAAACTGGTCGGTCAAAAAATTATTTCATACCCTAACGATAAACCATAACCCTGAAATATTACTTAAGCATCATTCCATAACCATTAATCATAAGCCCTTGCAAGCCATAAGACCCTGAAAACCATAAAAATACTAAAATATAAAATCGCAAACTACTTTAAAACCATATACCATTACCGACCATAGCCATTGATCCTAAGTCATCGCTGATCTAAAGAATCGTTGGCCCGTAAAATCATAAAATCATAACCATCGTCGACCTAAACAAGCATAAGCCAAAATCATAAAACCATCGACGACCAAAACAAGCATCAGCCCATAACCATAAAAACAAATCATAAAACCATCGCCGACCTAAACAAGCGTCAACCCATAACCATAAAAACAAACCATAAAACCACCGCCGACTTAAACAAGCATCAGCCAATAACTATGAGAACTAGTCAACCATAACCATCGCCAACCTAAATAAGCATCGACCCATAACCATGAAATTCAATCAACCATAATCATCGCCGACCTAAACAAGTCGAACCATACCATATCCATAACCATACTATCTCTGACCTAAACAAGTATCAGAACATACCATATCCATAACCATACCATCTCCGACCTAAATGAGCATCAGACTATGCCATATCCAAAATAATACCATCTCATCCACTAATACAACATAAACCGAACTTTTGACCAGGCCTTAACCATTTAAAACAAACCAAATAAACTTTAACAAATCAATTACACCCTATTAATTAAACCAGTTCATGTAAATCAAGCAAATCATATAAAACCAAATAAGCCAACCAGACCCCCATATTTAAGCCAAATAAATCATATAAGATCAAATAAACTATATTAAGCCAGATAAATCAAATTAGCTGTAAAAATGCAACATATCAAGCCAAACAAACCAAATAAAATAAATCACATAAAATATAAACCAAATTAAATCATATAAGCCACACTAACCAAAATAAGTCAAATAAACCATACAAATCAAATAAACTAACTAGTCCCCATGTTTAAATTAAATAAATAAACAAAACTAAGTTAATCAACTAAACCATATTGAACCAAATAAACCATGCTAAATATACTAAATAAACATAATATTAAACCAGAATAGTCAAATAAACCATGTTAAATATATCAAATAACCATATAAATAAATAAAATATATGACCACATGAATAGAACATATAAAATGGGCAGTCTCCCATATTTTAAACCAGATCAACCTAAGTAAATTAGCTAGAACATATAAACCATATAAATCATGTTTAAGCCAACTACACCATATTAATATAAATCAAACAAACCATATCGAATTATACCACATGAAACCAAATAAACCCATTAAACCAAACCAAATAAACCATCTAAAACTATTAACCAAAAAATATTTTAACCAAATAACCCCACCAGTCCCCCATATTTAAACTAAATAAATAAACCAAATTAATACTTTTAAAACAAATAAACCAAATCAAATAAACTCACTGGTCCCTCATATTTAAGCTAAAAAAACTATATTAAGCCAAATAAATCAAATAAACCATTCTCAACCTAATAAACCATTAAACCACATAAAACAAGGTAAATAAACCCTCTAAAATTATATTAACCAAATAAATATTATTAAACTAAATAAACCCACCAGCTCATCATATTAAATCCAATTAATCAACCAAACTAAATCAAATAAACCAGCGAGCCCCTCATATCCTAACCAAATAAATAATCAAGTAAATTAGATAAGCGACATAAATAACCCTCTCTTTTATGAGATTTAAACGAGTGTGCCTGATCGATTAAATTGAACATTCTCACGTCTTTTACTCAAGTACTCGATGTCCCTCTTATTCTCACAGACGACGACACATGATGTAACCAAAAAAATTGTCTTACCTAGAAAGAGGTCGGATCGCCTCGAATTGCCTCCTCGACCACGAACGACCTGCACAAAGCCCAAGACGGACAGTCCTGGCATAGGCCCTCCCATGATTAACTTAGTAACCATATAAATTGTATAAAGAGAGAAGAATTCCCCACAGAATATGTGAGCTCCATGATCCATGATAATTAAAGTCAAGAAATAAGAGCTTGAATTCTCTATTTATAAGATTATTTATATTTGTTCACCAACCATAAGATGGGATTAACTCTCCTAATTATAGCCAGTCTCCATAATTAGAAATTATTCTCATATTAAGACTTTTGATTTTTATATTCCATAATAACCATAAAATCTTATTATTTCCATGTTATCGACCTGTCGGGGCCCCATAACCATATTTTACCATATTAGCGACATGTTTATCATTTTGTTACTATGCCGACATTTGATGTCGTATCACCAAGTAAAATTTATTCACATGCTAATAATATTATTTATTTTTTTAGTAATTTTCTAAGTATAAATTGAAACTGTCTTGTAAAATAATTTGTAATTTTTATATTTTCTTAACTTGTTTATAATTATTTAAACTCTAAAATAAATTTAATTTAAATTATTTTCATAATTAAGGTAATTAAGAGTTTCATAAAAAGGTAATTAAGAATTAAGAATACAAGATATATAATGAATAAGAATATAATTTAATTTACATCACAAACTGTATATATTACAACCCGAGTGTTAGACATAATTTGTAAAAGAGTAATATTTGTTAGGGAAAATGAACTTTTTCGTCCTTCATGTTGGCCTACTTTGACATTTAGTCCTTTTTTTTTACCTGTTTTCAATTTCGTCCGTTTTATTTTAAAAATTCTGTAATTTAGTCTGATTATCGCCGAAAAATTGGATTGCACCCGAATTTGCTGAGTTGGCACCGGTTATTTGCTAATTTGGCTTGAATTTTGGGGTTTCTTGGCCACGTGGAAATAAAAGAAATTGAATTATTTTTTTATTTGCCTTGTTGGCATGAAAAGAAAAAACTCTACCCCTCGTTCCTTTCTTCTTTCTTTTCCAAAAACCAGAAATCGCCCGTTGTGCCAATTTCTTTAATCTCCCCTTCCCGTCAAAAACTGCAACTCCGGCGACTAATGTTTGGAACCCTCTAAATCGCCGGTTTCCAAGTCGTTGATTCAAAAACCCAGAGCCAACAAACCTACGTTGAACAAGCCAAATCAGTCGCGGCCCGATCGACAACCAAAACCCCATTCAGCCGCAACCGATCGGTCTGATCCAAATCGCCATCCGATAACCCCCACGTTGAACAATCTGGATCGCCACCCTACGTCGAACCACAACCGGATTGCCACCCCACGATGAACCAACCTCTGCTGCCAAGCCCAAACTCCAAGCCAAAGCCCGATCGAAACCCACATCCTCCATCGCCAATGTTTTCCCAAACTGCGGCCCGATTCAAAAGCCCATCGCAGATTTACTATTGTCCGTCTCCATGAACCAGTCCGCCGAGGCCACCACCATTCGTTTCCCAGTCCGTCGCCGCCGCTTCGTAGATGCCCCACAGTCGCCATCGCCGCCGCCGTTCGCCAAAATTGAAGGAGATGGGCCGGCCGATTTCTGAGTTTTGGGATAGGAAATCAGCCGCGCCTAGGGGTGGGGAGTCTCCAATTGCCGTTTCGGGTAGTCGCCGGAGAATGTTGCCGCCCAATTGCCGACGTCATTGCCGCGCATCGTGCCGGAGGTTTTGCCAATTGCCAATTTTCATTTTCTGAGGAGGCAGGGAGGACCTTGCACCGTCTGGTCATACCTGGACCCGATGCGTGGTGTTTTCACTGGAAAACGTCGTCGGCTTTTAGTCCGTTCAGCTGCCGGCGACGATCGATGACGAGAGAGGAGCCTGCGTTGGCCGATTTCTGAATTGGAGAAGAAAGGGGAAGAAGAAACAGGTTCTGAGGACTTATGGGCTGGGTTCTGCATTTTATACCCAGCCATTTTACAAAATATCACCAATTGACCCAGCCGATTTTTGAGGACTTTTTGGACGATTTCTGGCTTTTGGAAAAGAAAGAAGAAAGGAACGAGGGGTTGAGTTTTTTTTTCATGCCAACAAAGCAAATAAAAAATAATTCAATTTCTTTTATTCCACGTGGCCAAGAAACCCCAAAATTGAAGCCAAATCAGCAAATAACCGGCGCCAACTCAGCAAATTCGGGTGCGATCCAATTTTCCGGCGATAATCGGACTAAATTGCAGAATTTTTAAAATAAAACGGACAAAATTGAATACAGACCAAAAAAAGAACTAAATGTCAAAGTAGGCTAACATGAAGGATGAAAAAGTTCATTTTCCCTATTTATTAAGAATACAAAAATCAAATTTGAAAAGAATGCATACAAATTGTAATATTATTTATCCTATCTATAATTATACCATTTTTGGGAATAAATAATTCTTGAATACTCAAAATTAGTTAGAGTTTATTTTCTTAATAAATGTTTAATATTTTGTATAACCAAACTATATGGTAGAAAAGTGACATTTTTTTAAACAGAAAAGAGCGTTTTGTTATTTGTACACAAATATTTGGGACAAATTAATTCACTCCGGAGGTATACTACTTTTTTTCTTCCTCGCTTTGTCGCATCTTTTAATGATGTATTATTAATGGATATCCATTGATTAATTGAAGTTGGTTCGTGAAATATGGAGAGAAATAACTTTTCCCCTATTTTGGATTAAAAAGTTTATAATGACTAAAGGTGTCTTTTCATAGGTTTAATGTGAATTACATGTTATTGGTACGGATCAATTTGATCTGTATAAAAAATGAGACTTAGAATTCGCGCCTTTTGAGTTAGTTAGTACATAGGAGATTATAACTCTACTCTTCATCTTACACACAACATACATACTGATGTAGATAGTGTAATGAAAAGTGCATCAATTCTATTATTCACTTTCTCCTCCACATAATATAACATGTACTTTTGTCAATTTCTAGTTGAGCGGTGGGCTGGGGCCTCAAAAATATTGGCAGCGTACATAAGTCTAAAGTCTGTTATATATATGATGGTATTTAAAGTAAATCAACAACAATATACATAGGTTTAGCATTATACTTTTAACAACAAATATAGTATCTATTGTATCCCCATTCATCTTTCTTTAACAATATACATAGTTCATAGTAAATGTGAATAATGCACGACAAAAATGCAAAATCCTCAAACGAACTACAGTCTTGACTTGAATGTTTCCCCCCTTCTCTACAAAACAAAACAAAACAAAACAAAACAAACAATCTCCAAAAGAGAAAGAAAAAACACAGATTCAAAACAATACAGCACAATTTCTCTTTCTGATCTGAACCAAAGATGCATCATCATCATTTTCAACCTTAGGTATCCACCAAACTCTAAGACTTTTATCAAGACTCCCACTATACAGCAAGTACCCGCCGCCCCCAACCCTCACCGGCGAAGCCTGCAAACACTTAACCGGCCCATCATGCCCCTTAATCACCACATGCCGAGACAGCCCACCGCCACTCCCTCTCCTCCACACGCAAATACTCGCATCGGTCGATCCACTACACAACAACTGATCATCATCCCCCATTAAACACACACACAAAACAGCCATTCTATGTGCTTTCACCTCACAAACCAACTTCCAACTATCCAAACCCTTATTTTCCAACCACCCCATCACAAAACCATCCGAACCGCCTCCGTAAACAAACCTTCCATTTTCGGAAACCACCACAGAGTTCAACGAGATATCCTTATGACCCTCCAAAATACCCTTTAGGCAATGCACTTCGCTTTTCCCTTCTTTTCCCCACACCTTAATCTTACCATCCGCAGACGACGAGTAAACGGACCCATTTTTCGCGACAAGCCCGTTTATCGCGTCGTCATGAGCCTTGATAGACTCCAAACACTTGAAGTCGGACATGTTCCAAACTTTAAGTGTCTTATCCCAAGATCCCGAATATATTAAACCATTTGAGACGGCTAAACAAGAAATGCTATCCGCGTGCTCGATCCACAAACGCTTGTGGTGCCGCCTGGTCGGGAAATAATTGCTCTGTTTCATAAACTTCCCAAAATAGTCCTTTGTAGTGGGGAGAGTCCCGATAAGCCGGAACACGTTTTCGGAGCTTTTTGAAACTTTCCAAACTCGAATCTTGCAATCTTGATGGGCTGTGAAGACTCTGTTTCCATAACTGACGAGGGCCTTAACGCAGCCGTCGCCGTGTCCGAATTTGGCAAACTTTTTCAAATCGGGCTGTTGCCAGACGATGATGTCGTTGCCTTGGGAGGCGCTTAGGATGAACTCGCCGCAGAGGGATAAACAAGAAACTGAACCGATGTGGTCTGAGAGAGCGGCAAGTGATTTGTAGGCCAGAGGAGGGAGTGGTGATGAAATGGGCAGTCTTGAAATGTTGTTGAAATTGAATGAATTTGTTGGGCTTTCGTCTGAGTTGTTGTCGCAACTGGTTCTGCTTGGAGATGATGAGCTTGAATGTAGTAATGGGGTTGAGAGGGTGGTGATGGTGATCAAAGAATCTTGGATTTGGGAACTCATTGAGATTGTCTGTGATCAAGAAATTGAAAGGGGTTTTCCTGTTTCTTGTTTATGCTAGAGAGAGAGGAGCGGAGTTGGCAATGAGTCACGGATTTGTTGATGTAGAGAGTATTATAAGAATTTAATGAATTGGGTGATAACTGATAAAAGGGGGTTGGAAAGGGACGAAGGTGTAACGGCTACATTGGCAAGAACGTATATATAATAAACCACCAATTTATGGAAACAAAATAATAATAATAATAATAATAATAATAATAATAATAACAGAATTTTAATTTTGGACTTGATTGTAATTTTAAAAATTTATGAAATCACATAATTGCACTAGTTTTTTTTACGAGATTGCCCATAACTTTTTCAAAATTTGGTTCAGACCCCAAGAACTTTAGAAAAATTTAAAAATTGTATTTCTTTTTCGCTTCAAATCTTATATATTATTTTTTAAATTAATTTGCAATTTGGAATTCCTAAATTAGAGCGTTGTTAAATAATTATTTAGAAATAAGAATTAAATTTGGAATTCAATCATTTCTAAATTCAAACCTTTTAAAGTTGTTTAGAAATCAAATTAAATTTGAAATTTAATTTTATAAATTTAAAAGATTGACCCATTATTATTATTATTATTATTATTATTGTATTATTTGATAATGTGAATTAAATTAGAATTTAAAATTTTAATTTAATTATAGAATTGTTCCTCTACTTGTCTTAACTGTCTGTGTGACTCGTATATTATTTTTTAGTATAGAGTCCACATTTATTATCCGGGTAGGCGCCGCCCAGTATTTATCGAACATTTTGCTTATAAATAATGGGTATGCGGCGCCCAATAAATATTTTTCTATTCATTATGAATCTTGTTAATTATTAAACCCCAATAAATGTTCCTCAATAAAACATGAGTCTCATCTTGAATGAACACGCTGTCCATTAAAATTGGGTGAGTAAGAAACTTTTTTCGTCCATGAGTATTTGCACCCTAGTACTTGCTAAGACTTGCTCATAGATGTATATGTTTGCAGTCGTGTAATGGGGTTGAATTACTTAATTTTTTCCTGTCGCCCTAGCGTCGGATCGGATTGTATTCGATTGACCAATAGATATAATTGGTTTGGAGACGTACCCTTTGTGCTATTGTGGTCATCAGCCCTAGCAGAGGTTGCAATAGTATGAACGTGGATCTTAGCTCGCTATGATCATATTTGATATGAGTCCGTATTCTACCATGGGGTCGTAGAGTATGTTAAAATAGCGAGAGCTAATTATTATAGTCCTTGTTAATTAGCCATAATTGTGATCATATGAATTAGATTTAGAGTTTTAATTCCCGCTCTATTTATTTTCTTCAGATTAGTTAAGATGTTGAACTTATCATTGAAATGTCTGGTTGAAATGAACAAATTGACTGGACCAAACTTTATGATTAGTTGTGTTTAGTATTGAGACAGGAAAAGATTGAGTTTGTGTTGGACACACCTATTCCTGAGATTCCTGATAAAGATTCTCCTGAATATGCCAAGTTTGACATGAATATTCATGGGAAACATAAGGATGATGCAACTTCAGAACAATGTGTCATGCTGACTGCGATGACAATAGAATTGCAGAGGCAGCATGAACACATGTCCCCTTATGAAATGTTGGAGCATTTGAAGAGTCATTATGCTTTGCAAGCTCAAACTATGGAGTATGAGCTGCTAAGAGATCTCTTCAAGTGCAAGCTTCATGATGGGGGCAAAGTGTCTGAGCATGTCTTGAAGATGATAGGGTTGATTGAGAGGTGAGCTTCGATTAGAACAAATCTACTTGAAAATATCTCAGTTAACTTGATCTTGAACTCGCTTCCTAGTTTATTTGAAATATTCATTGTGAATTATAATATGAACAACACGAAAGATGAAACTTCCCGAGGTTCATAACATGCTTAAGACATATGAGTCTTCCACCTCAAAAGGGCAAAGTTGTACTCAAGGTGAGTACATCTGCTAGATCTAACCTGAAAGGTAAGAAAATGTATAAAAATAAAACTATGACTGGGCCTAAACCTGCGGCTTTAAAGCCAAAAGAGGGTGCTCATAAAAAGTAAACATTGGATAAATATATGTGCTTATATTGCATAGAAAAGGGACATTGAGAGAGAGACTATGAGAAGTGGAAAGCACTAGATATTTTCGGCTCCTCGGGTATGTTTATCATTGAGATAAATATGTCTATTAATAAATCTCACTGGTGGGTGTTTGATAGCAGATGTGGCTCACAAATTTGTAATAATGCGCAGGGACTAAGTGACAGGAGGATGGTTAGACTAAGGGAAGTTTGCCTGCGCGTGGGAAATGGAGCAAAGGTTGTTGTCTAGCGTGTAGAGACTTATAGATTAGATTTACCCTCGGGTCATAAACTTTATTTATATAATTGTTATTTTATCTCTTCGATTACCAAGAATATTGTCTCCATTCCGATGTTAGACTTGAAGGGTTTTTCTTTCATTTTGCTAATAATTATTGTTTATTTTCAAATAATGGTGTTATTTATAGAACTGCTCCTCTTGTGAATGGTTTATATGTACTTGATTATAATCAAGACATTCACAATATACAAACTAAACATATAAAGTTAAGTAATATGAATAATCCCAACTATTTATGGTATTGTAGGCTTGGTCATATAAATGAAACAAGAATTGTAAGGTTAAGAAAGTTAGACTACTTAACACCATTTGACTTTGACTCCTATGGGTAATGTGAATCTTATCTCAATGGGAAAATGACCAACAAGCCATTTTTTGGGAAGGCATACGAGCAAAACAAGTGCTTGAGCTAGTTCATACTGATGTATGCGGACCTTTCCCTACTCAAGTTAGAGGCGGTTATTCATACTTCATTACTTTTACTAATGACTTCTCTAGGTTTGGGCATGTGTATCTCTTGAAGCACAAGTAAAAGGTTTTTAGAAGTTTAAGGATAATAAGTTATAACTAGAAAAATAAGTTGAGAAGAGTATTAAGACTCTTTGATTGGATTAAGGAGGAGAATACCTGAGTACATAGTTTTCGATATCCCAAAACTTCATGGAGTCCAATCACAATGGACGAATCCTGGAACACCACAATTGAATGGTATTTTTGAAATAAGAAATCGAATCTTATTAGATATGGTTAAATCAATGATGGGTTTCTCATATCTTCCGACATACCTATGGAGTATGCTTTACTGAACTCAATCTATGTTATCAATAGAGTTCCATCGAAGTCAATAGATAAAACTCCATATGAGTTATGGCATGGCAAGAAGCCAGCACTTACGCACATATGAACCTAGGGTTGCCCCGCATATGTAAAGAAAATGCTTACTGACAAGTTGGAATCTAAAAGTGATAAATGTTATTTTGTGGAGTATCCTAAAGAAACACGAAGATACTGTTTCTATCTTCCTAGAGAACATAAGGTCATTGTTTCTAGACAAGATACTTTCCTTGAGGAAGACTATATCTACAAGAAAAGGAGTTGAAATAAGGTAGAACTTAAATTCAAGAACCACAAAGTGACGTGGAGGTTAAAAACTTGTCTAATAACCTAGACAAAAATTCCGTGGGAGCTTTTGGTCATTCCTATGGTGATGATTTTTCACTTAGAGGACAATCTTTAACCAGTGGAAGCATTGATATAATTGATTTAGTAATGCAAACTTTATCATCGCAACTGATAGAAGACTAAACAATGGTTGCAAGACTCCCTCCTCAGGAAGTTTACGTTGATGACACTTCTGAGGGATCTCAAAGTAATGAACCATCCACCAAAGGAGAACTTTCTCATAATTAAAGCACCCAAATCACTCAAACGCATGATAACTAATTTCGTAGCTCTACTAGAATTCATCGGTGATCGGAAAGACTAAACCTCCTTGTGGAGGGTCAAGGTGTCGTGGAAATTTTGGACAATGATGAACCTAGAACTTACAATGAGGCCATGTTCGACATTGACTCAAAGAGGTGGCTTGAAGCAATGAAATAAGAATTAGAACAATGTACACAAATCAAGTTTAGAACTTGGTTGACTTGCCAATTGAGGTTAGACCCATTGGATGAAAATGTGTCTTCAAGAAGAAGATTGATGCAAATGGCAAGGTACAAACCTACAAGGTTAGGTTGGTAGCAAAAGGTTATAGTCAATGAGAAGAAAATGATTATGATGAAACCTTTTCTCCAGTTGCAAAAATTAAGTCCATTAGAATTTTACTTGTTATAGTTGCATACTTGGATTACCATATTAGACAGATGGATGTTAAAACCGCTTTTCTAAATGGTGACTTAACCGAGGAGGTGTATATGATACAACCATAAGGTTTTACATCTGAATCGAAACCTTATGGACTTAAACAAGCCTCTAGAAGTTGGAACATTTATTTTGACAAATCAATCAAATCGTTTGATATTGTCAGAAAGAAGAAGATCTATGTGTTTATAGTAAACACACTAGAGGGATTATTATTTTTATTATATATGTTGATTAAATATTGATAACTGGAAATGATACTCTTGTCATGCAATCAGTAAAGGATTGGTTATCCAATAACTTAATGATGAAGGACTTGGGTGAAGCCTGTTATATTCTTGGAATTAAGATCTACCGGGATAGACCTAATAGAATGTTGGGGCTTTCATAGTCCATGTACATAGATAAAGTTTTAAGATGATTTCTATAGAAAACTCCAACAAGGGATATATTCCAATGAGTTATGGTATCAAGTTATCAAAGAAGGATGGTCCTTCTAATGATATGGCACTTGAGTGCATGAAAAGAATTCCATACGCATTGGCAATAAGATCTATCATGTATTCTATGATATGCACAAGTTCAGATGTGGCCTATGCACTTAACATGACTGGCAGATTTCAGCATAATCCTAGGGAAGAACACTGGAAAGCAGTCAAGAGTATTCTTAAGGAACTGGCAGTTATTGCGTACACTGATACTAGTTTCCAAACAGACCAAAAGTCATAATATGATATGCCTTCATTTTCAATGATAGGGTAGTTCCTAGCATCAATATCATTGTATTGTGACAACACTGGTGTTATTGCACAAGCAAAGGAATTGAGATCCACGAACAGTAACAAGCATGTACTAAGACGCTACCACTTGATCAGGGCGATAGTGGAGATAAGAGAAATTAAAATAGAGCGTGTTTCAAGCCATCGTGTTCTAGGTAACATGATGAGCATTTTGTAAACCTGGATATTAAATATGTAGGTTTCATCCTAGGCCAAGTGGGAGATTGAAAGTATAAATGTCTTAAAGACAATCAGATGTAAAGACATTATATTTGATCACAATTATTATATATATCGTTATATATATGGCAATACATTTATTGAATTATAATCTTGATTGTTTGCAATTATTCATATAAACATTCCCACGAGTAAAGGTTTCCATTGATATGGTGAGATGTCAATGATAGAACATTACTCTTAAAATAGCCCCGACTAATAATTATAAAGATTCGGATATTGATAATAAAATATATGTCTGCATGTGGTCTGCATCATATTCTTAGAGAATGTAGTTAGTCTCATGACCGCGATTAATAGTTATTCGTGATGGACACATGGGTACTTTAAAGTATATTGGTAAACCCTGTTGATAAGCTATTTGTTATATGTCTATAGACTTATCGGTGTATAAAGCGTGTGATAATCCTTTGACTTGAGTTCAATACGTACCTTGTTTACTGAGTGGTGTATTCTGACCATGACCAATGCTTGCACTCTTTTTTGGATAGATATGACTTGTGTTGGGTACATCATGATGTAAATAAAAATGGTAGTTGAGACAAGAAAGAATTCATTCCTCGATTGGAATTTCGAGAGAGATCACTCATAATCTCTATATTAGGTTGACAAAAATCATTGACCAATGCAAGAGACATATTCAATATAGTAGTTGAGTATGGACTAGTTGTCTACTAATAAAGATGAGATAAATTGATTAAACCATTGAGATAGACACTTGGATAAATCTTAAACTTAATCGAGTGATTCGTAATGAAAGGAATTTCGCCAAAGCTTTGTATAAAGGTTATAATTCTCTAAATTCAAGTGAATGTTCTTTATATATTAAGTTCGTCCAACTAAGCCGTAAAGGAGTTTTGTTTGGATCATCATTGGATTGATGTCATATATAAAGGCCTATAGGGTCACACTATATGCGATTACTTTTCCGACTTAAGAATATATCAAGAAAGTATTAAATATTCAATTTGAAATTGTAATATTTAATTTTTAATAATTATGATGTTAATTTCTACTTGATAGAATTATTCAATTAAATTAAATTGATTATGAATTTAATTATCTATGTTATATTAATGAAGGTACTTGGGACAAAATTGTTTTGGATAGCCCAATCATTTTTAGGATTAGGATTCTTTTATGTACCTAATATAAATATAACATAAAGTCATGAGTTGCCTAATGGGTTTTAAAGAAACATCATCATAAAACATCTCTTGATTTTAAGATTGAGAGTTCTTGAGCATACACTGAAGTTTGATCTTGCAGTCGGAGAATTAATTGCATGGATACCTTATTGTGGAACTCATGTTTGTATTTATTGTAAGGTTTTCACACTTTCACTTGTTTAATTATTGTATAAAAATATTCGTTCACAGTATAGATTTGTTAGGTCTAAAATTTTTAAAACTTCTGCTTCACAAGTATAGTGTTCGTCTACAAATTCCAACATGAATCGTACATGGTTTTTATAATGTCATGTATAGAGAAAGAGTGAATCAAACGACAACCACTAATGGAAAAAACACGATTCGAGGCGGTTCAAAACAACTATTGGTGGCGGTTTTGAACCGCCTCTGATCGAAGCAACACTTAAAGTTAGTATCATGCGGGTGGCGGTTCAAACCGCCACTTAAAACAGGAGCGGGTGGCGGTTCTTAGCTACGAACCGCTACCAAAAGTCTAAACCAGGTGGCGGTTCTCTTTATAACCGCCACTTAAAGTCCAAACTTTTGGTAACATGAAGTGTAGACTTTGGCAGCGGTTCCGTTTTGAACCGCCACTTAAAGTATAAATTTTTTTGTCCATGGAAAATTCCCAAAATTTATTATAAATACTACAAACCAACTTATTCATAACAAATAAACAAACCAAAATATTCATAGGAAACACAAATTATCCAAACAAATAACAAATATCATAAATATCAAGCACAAATCATTCAAGTAAACAACAAATATATCATTTTAACCATAACAATTCAATCTTATCAATATACTCAACAAATGCTTGCAATTAAGAATCTAGAATAACTTCAATAAAATATCTTGCAAACACATTCCTCATCGAACTCCAACGGTGAGTAAGGGTCTTGATTCGATCTCCAATCCTTAAATTAAAAATATCGAAACAAAATATTATATTTATTAATACTAACTAATTATGACTTAAACTTCTCACTATATAAACATTAAAAATAATAATACATAAATCAACTTACCATTCCAATATCTCGACTATTGGGAAAATTATTGATAATGTCGTACATGTACCTTATCACGTAGTAACCACACTCGGTAGGCCCCGGTTGCTTGCGACACTTGAAAAAAAATATAAATAATAAATATTAGTAATATTAATACATAAAAATCTAAAATTAATAAAAAAGAAATATATACATGTATTACCTTCACACAAGAAAATGTTATGCCTTTACCATTCTCCTTTGATGCAATCCTAAAAGCCCTACATTTCAAAGTATGATATTTGAGTCTTTTCAACAAACACACGTAAAAAAAATTAAATAACAAAGAAAACTCATCAACTAAAAAAAAGGAATTAATTTAACTTACAAAATCAATGTTCAATATTTCGGGGTCCCGTGTGAAAGTTGGATCGAACAAGTGACCTTTTCGTACCTTTGGGCATATAAAGAATGCCCTTGAACAAAGAATGCAACCAATTTTGATGCTTACCAATGAGATACTCCTCAATATCAAGGCCAAACTCTTAAGGATTTACTGTGTAAATAATCAAGAAAATAGAAATTTCAAATGGTGTCATTTATCTGGAGCCAAAAATGAATTTATAGAAAAAATATCATGAAATTGCCAAAACAAGAAAATTTACAAAAAAAAGCACAAATGGTAAGAAAGGATTTAACCTTGAGCACAAAAATCCTATGTAGCTAATTCAAAAGGCTACTTTCTGTTTCCAATTTCAATGGCACATATTCGAGTTCATAAAATAGCAGCAAGCTAAAGTAGAAATAATCAATTATAAGGCTAAAAGTTATTGCTAGATTAAAGAGACACGTCAAGCAGCAAAATCAAGAATATTCACTTTAAAGGAATCAAGCAGCAAAATCAAGCATAATGCTCTATAGATGGTAAATTTAAATTTTAAAATTCAACTTATAAATCTAAAACTCACATATGATTTCTTCTCAATGAAGTAAAAGATGTTGACACATCAATGACAGATGGTCCTTAAGGAACATATATATTTGCCAAGTTATAGTGAGATAAGGCTTTCTGAACAATACTAAAACTAAATTTTGTAACAACACAAACACGGAAAGTCCACAATAGTGATCCATGAAGTGAGTTAAAATTCTTTTTATTAAGTTTGAATCAGAATGGTAAGTGGGGAATACATCCAAGTTTTTCCTCAGCCTCGGAATGAAGAACAAGACTCTCTCTCTCTCTAAAACCAATGAATGAACGCAAGCAGCAACACAACAGTCTGAGTCTCACTCCTCCAATCACCATGAAACCTACAAATAAACAAAGATAAAAAGAAACGTGTAAAAATAGGAAGATTACTTTGAACTTTAATGATATTGTGGCTCGGAATACAAGTTCGATAAATAGAGTATAACATACGAAACAAAGGTTTCTTCCATTGCCGATCTTTTGCTAGCTCTTGATATCTCGTAAGAAAGGTATTGTAGTAACTTCGATCAATTCATCGGGAAAGAGGCAACTTATAATCGGGACCATTAATCAGATAAGCCAGTGAAAAGGCACATCTCTTTACAAACTCCATATACTGTCTATAAGCCACCGGGTACCTCCTTCGACTTGATATTACCCTGCACAATTACATGATGTAAGATAAAATGTCACATACCATGCATCATCCAGGTACCTCCACCAGATGCTTTATTAACGTTGATTTAAAAGTTAAGAAAAAAAGCCCATGCCACACCCATTCAGTTGTCTGAGCTTCTTTTTTTTTTCTTTTTTTTTTTTTGGCAAATTTCCATCTGATAGACAATTTTGTGGCAGCACAATATGAGACTGATACATAACACCGGTACATTGTGAAACTACCCTATACAAAGTTGATACAAATTATTGTGTGATCAGACATAGATAGACCAAATAAGAACATGGCAAAAGATTAATTTCAACGATAAATACTAATATGCCATGTCCTCGAATCATAAGCAAAGCTCACCCACTAAATTCACAACACTTGTCATATCAAGATTAATAAGCACAACTATAATACTACAAAGTAGAAATTTAGATTTCATAGAGCTTAACAAACAAAAAATTAATAAAATAAATTAAATAAATACTAAATCCTACAATGGAAGAATTGAGGTACAATGAGTTTCTTAGAGTTTCCATGGGCATCTAAGCAGCGAGAGTTTCAAGAAAATTGAGTGATAGCGACAACATGTTCTCAGCTATGTTCCCAAAATGCAGACAAGATCACCGGGCAGATATGTCATGCGATTAAAATTCACAAATCGAATTCGCAGATAAGAAAGAGGAAAAATCAACAAAAAATAATTAAAGAAAAAGTGCATTCATCAAAAATTGTCCAAGAAAACAAAGAAAAGAAAAAAAAAAGGAAAATCCAAAATCATACCGGAGCATAAATGACACGAAAGCGAGATTCTCGAATACGAAAGCAGCCAAAAAGGCAGCCCATGTCGGAAGCAAACACTACCTTTACATCTCAATCTTGTCTGGCTCACTAGGAGATGGAATCATGAAGCTCTTGCTGGAAGCCAACGGCGATGGGGATGGCGTGAAGCTAGGGTTTGAAATTCCGGGCAGGTTTGTCGAGATCTAGAGTTTTGGAAGTCAAAGAGGTGGAATAAAGACCATTTTTCGTCGGAGAAGATGAACGGGCAGATAGATCGGCGGCTTTTCTCTCAAAATCAAGGTATCCCAAATTCTTCTCTCAGATTATCTCCATTTCCAAATTATACATATTGGCAGCGCTTCATTAAAAATCGTCGCCCGATTTTATTTAAAAAATCGCTACCAAAAAATCATTACTTATTGGTGGCGGTTCTATAGCGAACCGCACCCGGTTGCAGTGTATTAGTAGCGTTTATTTAAAGAACCGTCACCCGGTAATTTTTTTTTATTTTTTTTTGGTGACGCTTCATAAAGCAACCACCTCTTTATTATTATTGGTGGCGGTTGGTATTCAATAACCGCCACCCGAACGAAATTTTTAATTTTTTTATTTTTATAAGTGACGGTTCTTTGCTAATAAGCGACACTTTTGCACTTCTTGCAGCGGTTCCTCTTTGAACCGTCACTTATGCAGCGCCTCTAATCGATTTTTTTGCACTAGTGAACTATTCTCCAATGTCAAAATTAGAAATCGATTTTGATCGTATAGCTTGATTAGATGAACGGATCTGATTACATATTTATTTAGTATTACACAATTCATATACATCTATGTTTGGTTTTTAGGCGATATTCATTACACCAATATTATTGATTTCATTAGTCACCATAGTTGCAACATGTATGACATTATTCTTGAAGTTCAATTGCTTTTTGTGAATATTATTTTATTTATTATAGCATTATGAAACTTATTAGTTAGCTTGTTATTTTCATATGGTAGAATTTGTTTAGTTCTGTTCTGTTGACAACATTATTGAAGTTCATTAGTTATCATTATGTAGTTAATATGATACATTGTTAAATTCAGTTGTTTAGCAGTATTAAGGAATTTATTAGCTAATAAGATTGCTATTTTAAACTGCCATATGTTTAGGAACAAGTGGGCGACACAAGTTTTACTTTACGAAACATAAAAATAGTTTTGATTTGTCAAACAATGACGAATTCTTTTTTTTTTAATTAGACAATTAATACTAGCCCGAGCTTACATACATGTGTTTTTCTTCTTCTTCTTTTTTTTTTTTTTGTTTTTTAAACTAAATGCAGAAAGATCGTAAGTCCAAACGTCAAGCTTGGTTTAACTAGAGTAGAACCCACAATAAACTTTTAAGTTTAAAAAAAAAGTGTTATGCTCCAAATTTGATACCATAATCCCGCGTGACATGACACACGTAGATTGATAAATTTGATAAAATCTAATATTGTATGTCAATGAATATGTTGGTAGACCTCAACCTGATAATTCAACTCATCGTACCACTTAGAACACGTGACACCATATAATTCTTGGGGGAAAAAACACATTATTTACACACCCACGCCACACAAATCTAAAATATACATATAAAGATTTCATGTACATTACTTTGGTCTGTGGTCGGCCACTGACCTGCATCAGTGTCCATTCTATTTAAACTTTTATTAGATAAAATGAAATGCAGTTGTTGAACGAAGCATTCCACCATAAAAGGTTATGTTATGAATCTCTAAACGAAAGTGACGATATTAGAGGGATGCTTTCGAAATTTATCTGTGAATTAATAATTGCTGCATATTTTATTTTACTGAGTATTATTCTCTGAAAAGGTTAATTAACTGAATATTCCGAACGTCTTAGCTCAGGTAATTTAGATTGTGACTGCATATTCTTCCTGATACGGTACTAAAATTCCGTACGTGATATATAAGGGTATATATGGTAAGCGACCTGATTTCTGGTAAGTAAGCAAGCTGAATGGTTTTTTTAGAAAGGTGGGCGAGCTGGTTTTGTATAGTAGCGACCTGAAGTATGAGGATGAGTTCTCATATAGGGTCGCGACCTCTTATGCTTTTATGTGTTGGGTGCTAGCTGTTAAGCTCGGTCATGGGCTTTATAGATATTAGGCCTAAATGGGCTTATATGGATGGTTTATGGGGTTCCGGCGGATTATATGGAAAGAATAACAAGCGCAGGCCTATTCTGGTAAGAGATCTATTATTTATGGGAACTTAACATATATGAGAAATCATAATTCTAAGTCGGTCATGGTGTCATGGTATTTATGGAATTGTGGTGGGAGAAGGAAACCCTGACTTGGGGAGGACTTCTCTTGTCTCTATAAAAGGGGTGCATACCTCTTATTATTTTTAACTTGCTTTTTATCATTTTTACACTCTCACAACTACCACTTGCTTATCTAACTTAAGTATCGGAGGACCTTCACGGGTCTGACATCTGACCCGCTTAGAGGTGCTGTTTTGCATGACCGGCTAGGTCATCAGGAGTATTTTTCGGAGGCTTATCAGATCGTTGTGACGTATTCGGAAGCTATTTCAGGTCGTTGATCTCATATTTGAGATTAGTACCCCATATTCTTGATAACCAATCGATTTGGATTTATCGAGTGGCACCGTCTATGGAAAAGAGGGACAACGAGTTCTTGAGTGAAAGGCGTGAGAAATCTCGTAAACGAAGCATGAAGGATAATAACATATTACCCAAAACCCTACACTATGGTTCTGGATCGAACAAGCCAAAGAAGAAGAATAGGGTAGCAGGTATCAATGAAGAAGACACGATAAAAGATGGACAAACACCTTCCCAAGTGAAACCAGCAGTTCCAAGTTTGGGTGGCACACCTCCGCCCTCCCCAAAGCGGCGTGATGGAAAGGAACCAGTAGAATATTTGGAGGCAAAGACGTCGGAGGCTGTGGCGCAGAAAGTGGTTTACATAAGAACGAATGAATGTAGAGATTTACCCAAGGATAAGCCCTGCCAAATTAAAAAATGATTCTTAGATGGGCTTATGGAGTTCGTGCCTCTGGAGAGGCAGGAAGAACTGAACAAGTAACTAGTTGGCGAGCTGGGTACTCTGAAAGAGAAGGGTGATGGACCTAACAGCGAGCAAGAGGAGATATCGGCAACCAGGAAGGTAAAACAAAACGAAAGGTCTTTGTCTAGGAGACCTTCTCGTGGAAGGAAAGGTCGAAGTAAGCGAAAATATGAGGATACTTCCAGTTCTACCTCGTCCACAGAATCTCATACTCATAAACGTAAGCATAAGGGAAAAGGGATGAAGGTAAGGCAGAACCATTACAGGCATCGAGGTCACCGACATGGCAAGCTTACTAGTGAGAGCGGAACACAGACCTCGGGTACGGATGGCAAATATCAAGATAAAACCCATAAGAGCCGCAGTGGATATAACGAAGGAAATGGTGAGAATGAGGTGGGGCCAGGGAATAAAGTTTTTAGAGAGATGTAGGAGACCCTGCTAAAATTGCAGAAGCGAGTAGAAGGAGAGAGGTTCGACGAAGATAAGGGACATCCCTTTTCGGATGATATGTTGCAGGCCGCGATGCCTAAAGGGTATAAAGCATTGGAGTTTTAGTATCGGGGGACGACAGATCCAGTCGAGCATTTGCAGCTATTCGAGAATGCGAGGATGTTACATAATTATACGGATGTTGTGGTGTGTCGGGCCTTTGTATCCACTTTGAGAGGAATCGCACAAAACTGGTTCTACCAATTACCACGAGGGAAGATTACCAGTTATCAGGTGTTGCGAGCTGCTTTCTTGAAACAACTTTCCAGCGTGAGGCAGAATGTGAAGACGGCACAGTCGCTTTTTACTATGGTGCAGCGACCTCATGAAACATTGAAGCAATATGTTAACAGGTTTACCAGTGCCACCCTGGAAGTACCTATTGCTACTAACGAGATGAAGGCTGAAACTTTACACCAAGGATTGAGGAGGGAGGACTTACGCAAGTCTTTGGTAAAGAAGGAAGCGCGAACATACGATGAAGTTTTGGAAAGATGCCATAAATATATACAGGTGGAAGAAGCTGAAGAGGAGCATCGAGTACGTATTGGTAGGGAGGTCGCGGATACGGGAGGTAGTGTGTCTAGCAGGGAATTAAGGAGAGAACCAAGAAGGATAGTGCGCGGGCTCTTGAGCCCGAGCTCTGTGGTTAGCAAAAAACCGGAAGTAGATATGCAAAATTGGAGGAATGAGGATTTTACACCATTGGCCTACCCGCGGGCTAAGGTGTTTACTATCATGGAGCGCTTGGTGCCTAACGACATAAAATGGCTAGAAGATCGCACGCCCATCCCAAGTCTGAATTCTTTTGTATGTTTCACAACAATTACGGGCATTCCACGGAGAGATGCAGGCATCTTAAGGAAGAAATCGAGAGGCTCATCCAAGTTGGGCACCTGAAAGAAGTCATTTATAAGGATAGAGAACCAAATGAGCAGGGGCGACCATTGCCTCCACCACCACCAAGGGATCCGCCTCAGGATCAGGTAGCGAGACAACCACAACAAGATCGCGAGATCGTGCTATCAGATAACGGTCAGGAAGGGATTAGTTGAAAACAAGCACGAGAGGGATAATGATCGCCTAGAAGGAGTACTTAGTGCGAAAAAGATAAAGGAACAGGAGAATTCTGTTCGACCGTATGAAGAACTGATGGAAATCTCATTAGAGGAAGTTCGCCCAGAGTATACTACGAGGGTGGGGACCTTAATGCCGGAAACATTGAGGGACGAGCTGGTAAAGCTACTGAGAGAATTTCGGGATATATTTGCCTTTGGGGATGGAGAGCTAACAGGGGTGTCTCCTGAGGTCGCACAACATCATTTAAATGCAGACCTAGAGGCAAGGTCAGTAAAGCAGAAGAGGAGGCATTTTGGGCCGGAGCTAGATAAGGTAATCGAAGAGGAGGTACAGAAATTGCTGAAGGCGGGCCATATAAGAGAAATCCAATTCCCTGAGTATTTATCTAATGTCGTAATGGTGCCAAAACCGGGGCAAAAGTGGAGGATGTGTGTATATTTTCGCGATCTGAATAAAGCTTGCCCGAAGGATCATTATCCTTTACCACGAATTGATTAGTCGGTAGATTCAACTTCAGGATCCGAGCTGTTGAGTATGATGGACGCTTCACAGGGGTATCACCAAATACTACTCGCAAAGGAAGATCAGCCCAAGGTGAGCTTCGTTACTTCCACGGGGACGTATTGTTTTGTATCCATGCCTTTTGGCTTGAAGAATGCTGGAGCGACCTATTAGAGATTGGTGGATCTAATGTTCAAAGACCTAGTGGAGTCCACTATGGAGGTCTACGTTGATGATATGTTGGTCATAAGCAGAAGTCCGAATCCCATGTGGAGGATTTGAGAAATACATTTGTTATACTAAGGCAGTATGGGATGAAGCTTAATCTAAAGAAGTGTGCGTTTGGTGTGCGGTCTGGAAAATTTTTAGGGTATATGGTGACGGAAAGGGGGATTGAAGTTAATCCAGAAAAAGTGCGAGCTGTTTTGGAGATGTCGCACCCTCGTACAGTACGTGACGTGCAGGTACTTACGGGTCGCATTACAGGCCTTAGCCGTTTTATTTTCAGGTCGGCAGAGAGGGGTGTCCCATTTTTTAGGGCACTTCGGAAAGGATTAAGTTCGAATGGACAAATGAAGCAGCGGAGGCATTTGAGGAATTGAAGAAGTACCTGGCTGAGATACCACTATTAACTAAGCCGATGCTTGGGGAAGACCTGATCTTATACATATAAGTAGGGGAGGTCGCAGTGAGCTTAGTACTGATCAGAGAAGATGCGGGCACGCAAAATCTTATTTATTATATTAGCAGGATGTTGCGGGGGGCGGAGTCAAAATATCCCGAGCTGGAAAAAGGAGGTTTTGCGTTGATTTGCACAACAAGGAATTTACGGCCGTACTTTTTGAGCCAGAAGGTGAAGGTGCATACTAATTTAGCTCTTAAGCAGGTTTTGAGTAACCCAAATGTATCTGGGAGATTGGTGAAGTGGGCTTTAGAATTGAGTGAGTACGACGTGGTATATGAACCAAGGGTAGCTATCAAGGCGCAAGTGTTGGCGGATTTTTTACAAGAGATGGTACGCCCATCTGACGCGGACGAGGAAGTAAATTCATGGATATTGTACACTAATGGATCAACTATGGTGTCGGGGGCAGGGCTGGGTATTGTGTTAACCAGCCCGGAAGGAGAAAATTTGGAGTTCGCGATCAAGTCGGGGTATAAAGCATCCAATAATGAGGCTGAGTACGAGGGTGTATTGCAAAGCATCAAGATGGCAGGCAATCTGGGAGCAAAAAAGGTAGGGACATACACGGATTCTCAACTGATAGCTCGTCAATTCGACGGTTCTTTTGAAGCTAAGGAAGAACGAATGGCAGTATAGTTGAATAAATTGCGCGAAGAGGCGGCACGCTTTGAAGAGTTTAAATTGGAGCATTTACCGCGAGCTGAAAACACTCGGGCTGATCAGCTCGCTCGAATAGCAGGAGCACTGGGGACTTGTGATACTCGAAGGATCACGTTAATGGAGTTAGAACACAGCAGTGCGGATAAAGGGAAGGAGATTATGGAGCTTGAAATCAAGGAGGATTGGCGTACACCTATTTGGGATGTTCTCGTCAAGGCAAAGGAGGGTGCAGAGAGATTGACAACGAAGGAGATCAGAACGGCAGCTCGCTTCTGTGTGGTAAATGAGGAACTGTATAAAAGGTCGCGTTTTGGAACTTTTCTAAAATGCTTGGCTAAGGAGCAAGGATTGGAGGTGCTAAAAGAGATACATGAGGGATATTATGGTGATCATGCGAAAGGAAAAGTTTTGGTTAGTATAGCACTGCGGGCTGTCTTCTTTTGGCCAGGAATGAAAGGAATATCTATTGATATGGTGTCGACGTGTGAGAAGTGCCAGATGCATGCTCCGGTTATTCATATACCGGCTGAGGAGGTGATGGTTATGAGCTTGCCGTGCCCGTTTGCGCAATGGGGGATTGATATTGTGGGTCCTTTTCCAAAGACCTCGGGCAATAAAGAATATCTGGTGGTAGCAAATGATTATTTTACGAAATGGGTGGAGGCCGAAGCAGTTACAGGAATAAGCGAGCAGCATATGATGGATTTTATTTTTAACAATATATTTTGCAGGTTTGGTGTACCACGAGTGTTGGTATCTGACAATGGAACCCAATTTAATGGGAGAAGAATTTGAAATTGGTGCAAGGAGATGGGGATGAAGTGATTTAAGCTTTTTGGTTGCCTACATATGAAAATTTGTCAAAAGTTCAAAAGCTTGCCCGCAAAAGAACGGGGTCGCGCGTAAGTTGGCAAATTGACTCGAATCGTCTCTCGAGGAACATACAATCAGAATCTTTGAATAGTTTTGTTCAATTTCAAATAACACATACAAATAGGGGGGTTTGATGAGGATAATTAACTACGAATTTAAATAGCAAATACTTAATTTTAAAAGCTAAATTAACTAAACTTAGATTAATTAACTAACTAATAAATTAAACTAAACAATCAGAAACTAATTTAATAACTAAAAAGCAATTCAAATTCAGCAATTTAAACTAACCATTCAAATAATTAACTACTAACTGTTGTAACTCTTAGCGCTAACTGTTACTGCTAACTGTTGGTCCAACCGTTAACAGTAACAGTTAACAGCAACGGTTAACACTAACTGTTTGGCAGAAACTAACATGAATTGCATGCATAAATTAATCTCCAATCAACAGAATATTAAACTACCAACAATAAGCATATAAGATTGAAAATAAACTAAGATTAAATAACTAAATACGTTCAACGAATCCAAATGAAAGCAAACAATACGAATATAAACTATCCAACATGCGCAAACTTGAAATCTAATGATTTAAAGCTAAGAAAACTAAATAAAAGTTCGAAGTACTCGTTTAAGCTACTGGAAATTGAAGGATCTTCGGCTATTCCGAAGAGTGAACGCAGAGGACTGGACTTCTACGGATGAATCATCATCGAACGGTTTCGAGAACTCGTCGTCGTCGATTCTTGGTTGCTCCTCGATCGTCGCGTCTTGTTGTTGTTTTCCGTCTCTGAAACCCTAGGATTCAGCTTTGTTTTTAGGGTTAACACACGCACACAGACACACCTGTCGGAATTCGGATTAATGAAGGTATGTATAGACTTTTCTGAGACTTGGGCCGCAAGCCTGTCTGCTGTTCCTGGGCCTCGCTAACGGTTGGTTGCTAACGGTTATAGCAACCCTTAGTGGCAACCGTTAGCTGCTACTTTCATGTTCGGGTCTGCTGCTAAAGGTTATGGTTAAGGGTTATGAAGTAACCCTTAATACCAACCGTTAACTCCAAAGATTTGCTACTTTTCGCCGGAAAGCTCGATTCTCATCTCTTGATCATTATACTTTATCTCTAATGCGCCGAACTCTCCCGGTTACTTAGCTGTAAGTGAAAAATATCAAATAATCACTTATTTTGCATCAATTAGATCAAGACACGGTAAAATAAGTCGGAAGTCTAAATATACGAAATTAAGCTTAAATGGTCCAACTTATACCAAAAACACTAATAAAAAGATACTATAATACTACTAAAAATAACCACAAATGCATGTTAATCAACTACCCCACGCTTTATTTGTTTGTTCGTCCTCGAACAGACGTTATTTTCAAAGTATAACTTGAAAGAAAAATAGCTCAGGCAATGAGTCGTGCTATGCTACATATATAATTTTGAAAATATATGTACTTGTCACGCAACATCAAACACTCCACCCTTATTACATTATCGCCTCAAAAACAAATTCATGCATCCTCTCAAAGGGAAATATATATAGGGTGATCACTCAAAGCACTCAAGCAGTTGCTGCATAGGACGTGTATACACTCAAATCACTCAAATACATGCAGAATAAATAAGCACAGAAAATCAATCTCTTTTCAATCGCAAATTAAGTGTGCTGTCAAAACTAAAAATCGGAAAAAGGACTTTACGGGTTGTAATGTAAGGCTCTTTGGACGGGTGTGGAATATATAAGTCGTGTGGCTAAATTCACTCAACTTAATCTAATCACGAAGCAATATGCTTCACCTCGTTCAAAAATAAAAACCTCACTAAATACTCATAATGTAGCCCTTTAAACACAGGCTATTTCTCAACTCGTAACTCTAAAACCGACTTGTAGCTCGAACCATTTAACTAAAATTGAAGCTCAAGATTTGCTTCTGCTTTCAAACATAACTCGTGACTTTTAAGCATTAGGCTTCGAGAAAATAAACAATAAACCCAAGCCTTTATAAACATAGGCAACAACTTGACATGATTCACCATCCTTCATTTTTTTTTTGAATCCCATTTATTCTTTTTTTTATTGGGATTCTTATTATATTTAGATTTTTTTGAAGGATGGTGATCCTTTATATTTCATAAATCCCTGATACAACGTCCAAAACACAACTAACCAATAAAGACAACTAACTCCTACCCCACGCTTTTAATGGGTTGTAGGGGTCGACTCAAAAGTCACTCATGGCTAATGGAAAGAGATTATTTGGCTATGATTAGCTCATTCGGAATTTATAGTGGCTAAAAATTTATGGATATGGCCGGAAATAGGGTTTTTTCTGTGCCTTAACCTCATTTTCAAAGTCAACTACACACAGCGGTTTCAAAGAGATATCAAGACTGAAACTTATTCAAGCACATGCAAATATGATAAACACTCAGGCTACTCACAGGCTTTTTGCATGAAAAATGTTTGAATTGACGCTGCTTTTATGGTTTTGTGAAATCAATTGCGTCCAAGTACCATTTTACAATATATAATGAAAAAAATAAACTTTGAAGAATTATGCACTTATACACGCTCAAAGACAAGAACATCAAATCAAACATAGTTAACTTCGACAGGCAAGCCATACAAACACAATTCAGCGTGGAAATAGCCAATTAATCACACATAATCACGTTCAAATAATTTCAACTGACAAATCACGAATTCAAACATGTAATAGTAACAAGAATATCAAATCACTCGACCCCACCCCCCTCTAGAAAAAGTTGGCAAACTCCTGGTTGCCATAAATAAAAATGAAAGTAAGGAGAGGTAAAGAAAACGTCCCTGAATAAGTAATTGGGTCGAGTCACGTCACTTTGAATTTGTACATCAGCTCGCCGTGTGAGATCGTCGTGATATTGAACAAAACACAAGAAAATAAAGAAAAACATATCTAACAAGAAAACAAATAACATAACATAAAAATGTCAAAGTGAAACATAAGTCAACAAATAAAAATAAAATAGAAATGACATAAGTCAAGCATGCAGAGGCATGTGAACTTGTGGACCCTGAAAAGGCATAAAATCCATCGGATCAGCAGGCGGTGCTGGCGCTTGACCGTTCTGTCCATCTAATCGAAACTGCGCAAAATCGGCCGTCAGCGAAGTTAGCATGCTCCCGTGAGCCTCGACGCTAGTGTATAACTGACCCATCCTCTCATGGACCTATCTAGCTTGCTCCAAACCCAATCGCGCGTCTGCCCTACCGGACTCAATATCGTGCTCTATGCCCGTGAGTCTATCGTAAACAGTATCCCTAAACTCCCGAAACTCACTCAAGAAGGCAGTGAAGTAAGGTGGCACCGCAGCATGTGCTCCACTAGCATCCCCGTAAAAYCGCTCAGGAGGGGGCTCTACCGTCTGCTCGACAAAACGCTCCGTGTGGGGCTCGTCAGAAAGCCTCGTCTGACGAACAGAGTCATGACTCCCCACAACTTGAGTCACCTCGTGACTCCGGCTACTCTCCCCATCCTGGCTCGCAGCAATCTCAGTCCCCGCAGTCGCCTCGTCATCAGTCTCCTCGTCGTCAACGAGTACAGTCACTCGCTGCCGTACTCCTCTCCGCTGTCCTAGCGGTCGGTACACTCTCCATGCCAACTCGAGAGGCTACGGATCGTGCCTAACATCGTCGTGGCTTGGCTTAACCCCACAGAACTCAACGAGCTTCATGATAAAAAAACCATGGATCATAGGGGCTGCCCGCTCATCTTCCATCTTCCGGACATTCCTTATACTCCGGATCATCAAAGGAAGAACCTGTACAGTTAAACCCCGAGTCATGCACCAAAGAGCATATAAATCGTACTTGTTGATTATCATCGGCTCCTCCTTTCCAATGATGCATCGAGTGAGGAATCGATAAGCCGCGTAAAGGGCGTTGTCCGTAACCATCGAGAGGGGGTATTGAATCCTCCCCGCGTATATCTCCCCAGTAATCTCCTCCCAAAACGCATACTCGTCGTAGCGGTGATCTCGCTCACGGAGTGTCGTGCGACCGTTGAAATCGAGGCAACTCTCAATTTCTCCCCCATCCATAGTATACTCCACCCCATTAAAACAAAAGTATAAAGCCCGATTGGGCATGAGCTCGAAAGTAGTGTAAAACTCGAGCATCAACTGCTCGTAGGCCGAGGATCTCAAACGTGCCCAATGGATGCACTCTAGGTTCTTAATGTAGCCTACGAATCTCTCGGTGAAACGATTCCCTTCAACCGCCTGATCCATCCAATAGTCTATGTCTATATAAAACGGACTTATGATCAATCGACCTAGGAAAGAATGGTAAAGGTCGACCTCTTCTTCGTAAATCGGAAAAGGGGCTCCAATTTCGTGGGCTAAGTTTCAACGTGGGGGTGACTCCATTATAAATATAAAAAAATTGGTAACAAGGGAGAAACGACGGAAAAAGGATCGAAAAATTAGAAAAAATTACGCTGCAGAAACCTAAGGGTTGGTCTTAACGGTTAGGGCAACCTTTAACCCTAACGGTTACTACTAATGGTTGCTGTAACCGTTACTGCAACCGTTAGCCCTTCGTCGAACGCCTTGTGTGCACAGCAAAAATGAACAACTCTCAGCCCAGAAAATCAAACTCAAACCAACCCAAATCAACTCAACCTTCAACCCAATCACACCAGTAGACAAAAAGTGGAAAGATAAGCCACACTTACCCCCAATGATTCGAGATCGAAATCTGCTTCAGATTCTTCGAAGATTCACCTATGGTGGTCGCCGCCGTCAAGAATCGTCGTCGTTCATCGTTGAAATTGTCTGGGTTCGCGATGTAATGTTAACGAAGGGACACGACAGAAATTATCTAAGGGTTTGTGCGGGGGTGGTGTTAACGATTGGGCAGAGAAGCAAAAATAAGAATGTGAAATCCTAAGGGTTGGGTTATTAAAACAATTACGGGCTGGGCTAAAAAAGTTGCTAACGGTTGCCTCTAAGGGTTAGGGTAACCCTTAGTGGTAACCGTTAGCTGGGCAGAATTTTGCGCTTATAGGTAAGTGAGTGCAGCAACCGTACGTACTAACGGTTAATTATTAATGGTTATGGTAACCGTTAGGTACCCTTTTTCAGCTTAAATTGAAGATTCTGCACAGTAACACCCGATTAAATGCACCACGGAAATTGACATAACAGAAACAAAATAACATAAAGACCAAAATAAATAAAATAAAAAGAAAAAGAAAAAGAAAATTCGAAAACTAACTAACGCTTGGGTTGCCTCCCAAGAAGCACAACTTTTTACGTCGCTTGCTCGACGCAGTTCGAGAGGTTAATCCTTGTTAGATGGTGGATCTCGGAGTTCCACCACTTCATGATCCTTATTCAGTATCATCCCCTCACGATAAAGCTTCACTCGATGACCATTAACTTTAAAGGTCGTATCCTTCTTTTCATCATAAAGAGTAACTGCTCCAAAATCATTTATTTCCTTGATCATGAATGGTCCGCTCCATCTTGACTTCAACTTTCCTGGAACTAGTTTCAATCGTGAGTTATAAAGTAAAGTTAACTTACCCACTTCCAAGTTTTTATCAACGATATGGCGATCGTGATGCTTTTTCATGGAAAGTTTCTGTCTCCAAGCACAGTCATATGCCTCGTTTCGCATTTCTTCAAGATGATTCAGCTCCAGTTTCCGGTATTCCCCAGATTCTTTATGGTCCATATTGAGCTTCCGAATTGCCCAACTCGCTCTATGTTCCATCTCCACCGGCAAATGACACGCTTTTCCGTAGACGAGTTGAAAAGGGGTCAAGTCGAGCACTGTTTTGTAAGAAATTCTGTACGCCCATAGAACATCTACCAGTTTCGTAGCCCAATCCTTTCTGTTTTGACCAACTGTCTTCTCGAGAATGTTCTTCAATTGGCGGTTGCTGGTTTCAACTTGACCAGAAGTTTGAGGATGGTAGGGGGTAGCCACTTTGTGTCGTACGCCGCACTTGTTCATCAATCTTTCAAATGCTCTGTTATAGAAATGACTCCTTCCATCAATTATTATTGTTCTAGGGACTCCAAACCTGCTGAATATATTCTCTTTCAGAAATTTCAAAACGACGTCAGCATTAGCCTTGCGTGTTGGGATAGCTTCCACCCATTTAGACACATAGTCAACGCCCACCAGGATGTACTCAAAATCTCCGCTCTTTTGGAACGGTCCCATAAAGTCAATTCCCCACACGTCGAAAATCTCGACTACTTGATTTGGCACGAGAGGCATCTCATCCCTCTTCCCTATGTTCCCTGTTCTTTGGCAATCATCACAGTTCCTGCAATAATCATAGACATCAGCGAATAGAGTTGGACAATAAAAACCTGCCAAAAGGATCTTAAACACGGTCTTTTGTGCCCCAAAATGACCACCAAGGTCGTGGCAAAACTGCAAAATGCTTGTCATCTCCTCATTCGGGATACAACGCATGTTTAGTCCGTCTTTGCACCTTTTGAATACGAAGGGTTCATCCCAGAAATAACTCCTGCACTTATGCAAAAACCTTTTCCTCTCTTGGTAATTCAAATGATTAGGTATAATACCACAAGCAAGATAATTCACGATATCAGCATACCAAGGAGTGATAAAAGCATTAAGAACATAAGCATTTTCATAAGGAAATAAATCGCCAATCATGCATTTCTCATCATTTTCAGTTATCATCCTAGACAAATGATCAGCTACCACATTTTCACAGCCACGTCTATCTTTAATTTCTACGTCAAATTCTTGTAACAATAAAATCCAACAAATCAAACGTGGTTTACTTTGTGGCTTAGCAAATAAATGACGTAGAGCAGCATGATCAGTATGCACAATGACTTTGGCTCCTACAATGTAAGATCGAAATTTATTTAAAGAGAATACGACTGCTAACAATTCCTTCTCAGTAGTTGTGTAGTTGCATTGGGCATCATTTAGCATATAACTTGCATAATAAATAACCCTAAGCAACTTCTCTACACGTTGTCCTAGAACAGACCCTACTGCTTCGTTAGACGCGTCACACATTGTTTCAAATGGTAGAGTCCAATTAGGAGCAACAACAACTGGTGCAGCCGTAAGTTTCTCCTTAAGAGTTTCGAACGCATTCATACAAGTTTCATCAAACACAAATGGAGTATCTTGAGACAACAATTTACAAAGTGGGCGACTAATTTTCGAAAAATCCTGAATAAATCGCTTATAAAATCATGCATGCCCCAGAAAACTCCGGACTCCTTTAATATCTCGAGGGGGAGGAAGAGTTTCAATAACGTCAGTTTTTGCCTTATCTACCTCCAACCCTCTACTAGAAACAATATGCCCTAGTACAGTGCCACTCTTGACCATAAAATGGGAATTATCCCAACTCAATGTAAGACTCTTCTCAATGCAATGTTTTAAAATTTTAGACAAATTAGCAAGACAACTTTCAAATGAATCACCAAAAATAGAAAAATCATCCATAAACACTTCCAGAAAGTCATCAATAAAATCAGTGAAGATGGAAAGCATACACCTTTAAAAGGTTGCTGGAGCATTGCACAGACCAAACGGCATCCTCCGAAATGCAAATGTGCTAAAGGGGCACGTGAAGGTAGTCTTGCTTTGATCCTCCAGGGCTATAGCCACTTGATAGTAACTAGGAAGACCATCCAAGAATCATTAAAATTCGTGTCCGGTCAGTTTGTCCAGCAGTTGGTCAATAAATGGCAATAGGAAGTGGTCCTTCCTCGTTACAGCATTCAGCTTCCTATAATCAATGCACATTCACCATCCCGTGGTCAGCCTGGTTGGGACGATTTCGCTTTTCTCATTTTCGATTATGGTGATGCCGCCCTTTTTGGGTACTACATGAATCGGGCTCACCCATTTGCTATCGGAGACTGCGTAAATGATCCCTTCCTCTTTCAACTTAAAAATCTCTTTCTTGACCACTTCATACAATGTTGGCGTTAATCTTCGCTGACTGTCTCGTACTGGTCTTGCATCGGGTTCTAACTCAATTCGGTGCATGCACGTAGGGCTTATCCCTTTGATGTCGCTGATGCTCCATCCTATGGCTTCTTTGTAGGTGCTCAGTACTACAGTCAGTTCTCTTTCCTCATGCTCTGTTAATGCTGAGTAAATTATGACGGGTTTTGTTTCGTTGGGCTCGAGAAAAACGTACTTCAAATGGCTCGGCAATGGCTTTAGCTCTGCTTTCGGCTCAAGCGCAGGTGAGGAGTTCACTATTTCACATAACTCCTCATCAAAATCTTCAAACCCTTCATAATCTTCCGTGATTTCGTTCAAGTCTATATCCAACATTTCTGCCACCCTGTTTAAAAATTCTGAGTCGTCCTCGATGCTCGATTCATCCAGCACAGTGATTCCCTTGAGTTCGTGAATGCAAGATGCAATAGGATCAATAAATGAAAAATCTTCTTGCATCATCGGCGAGGGAGTGTTGTGGATATCTCTAATCGAGAATATGATTGTCTCTCCCAAAATAGATAAAGTCATTATCCCTTTGTGTACGTCGATCAGTGTATGGGAGGTGGACATATATGGTCTTCCCAGTAAGATGGTGTGATCCGTGTCTTCCTTTGGAACTTTGCCGACATCGAGTATAACAAAGTCAACCAGAATTACCAATTCACCAACTTGGACCAAAACATCTTCAACTATGCCAAGTGGTTGTCGTATTGATCGGTCCGCCAACTGTAATCGCATCATCGTTGGCCTCATTGTTCTAAGGTCAAATTCCTTATATAGCGAGTATGGCATTAAATTGATTCCAGCACCAGAGCATTCCCCGTGCTGTTAGCCCGTTAGTTAAGGCTATAGTAATGCAAAAGATCCCAGGGTCTTTTTCCTTCTTCGGAAGTGGACCCTTGCATATGGCGCTCACCTCCTTGGTCAACTCGACTCATTGTGCTGTTTCCAATCGCTGCTCCCTTGCGGCCAGCTCCTTGGAAAACTTCACGTAAGCGGGCATCGTCTTGATTACGCCCAAAAGAGGAAGATTAATGTTGACGTTCTTCAGCAGATTGTAAAGCTCCATGGACTTTTTGTTCTCTTTGGCTGGGCGCAGACGACTCGGAAAAGGAACCTTGTCTCTTATAGGCGATGCCATCGGTTTTGGCTACGGAGTCAAATACTTGGTGGAATCGTCATCTGTTACAGGAGTGGGTACTTGATTCGGGGACTTCCCTTTTAAAGACCCAGGAATGTAAGGATTTGGTGACTTATGCATTTGGTCAATCGGTTTAGGGTCATTGTTCGTAGGCAGTCCCTCATTTGCAATATTAGTGTCATCTTCTTTCTCTTCTTCGACTCCATTATCTATCGTCTTCCCACTTCGTAAAATATGAACCGCGGAAGCTTACTCGGGTTGTCTCGGAAACTTCCCTTTTTCATTGTCATATTTGGCCATGAATGTCGCCATTTGGCCCATCATTTTTTCTAAGTTCTTCACGCTCTTAGATAGGTCATCCAAGACCTCTCCTTGCTTATTTACTTGTGTGATCAGATTTGTCAGTCCATCCCTATTCCCGATTGTCTCGGTGACTAGATTTTGTTACCAAATTAACAGCTGATTGTTCGGCTGTATAGGAGTAGGTGTCGGCCGGCTGGTAGTGATTTGTTTGGTGGTGGCGGTGTTGATTAAGTTTGTACTGGGGCGGAATGTGGGTTTTCAGGGCCCAATTTAAAGTAAGGAGAGTTAAGATTTGCGTTGAATTTGGGGTTTGTCGGAGACCTGTGCTCATAGGTTGGAAGATCTATGTTGCGTAATAGATCCTTGATGGCGTACGCTTCAGCGTCGGTATCTTCGTGATACCCCATTTTACATGAATCCACCGAATGCCCTTGCTCTCCACAACGGTTACATGCCTCGACGGTCTCGTTACTTGGCACCTCAGTTGCCTCATTAACTCATATCTTTCGTGGTCGAGAGCTCGTTTGCCTCGACTTTTCGCTCATTCTTTCAAATAGTTGCTTGGCAGCCGTCGCTGTCAAGTTCCCAAAATCTCCTCCAGTAGCTACTTCTACGTTATTTTTGTAAGAATCTATAATTCCTTCGTTGAAGAGTTGATTCACCATTCCCGGAGAGTTGTGATGATGGGGGCAAGCTTGCAATAGAGATTTGAAATGTTCCCACGCTTCGTGAAACAACTCCTCATCTTGCTGGACAAAGTTGGCTATTTGTCTCCTTATGTGGCCCATCGTCTGAGCTGAGTAGTACTGATTAATGAATTTGTCGCTCACCATGGGCCAGTCGACCAGAGACCTCGGTTCTAGTGAAAGTAGCCAAGATTTGGCTTTGTCCTTCTTGCAGCTAGGAAAGCACACCATTTGAAGGTCCTCGTGATGAAGTCCCGGAGATGGAATCCTACTAACTTCGGCATAGAACTCCTTGAGGAACGTCAATGGATCCTCATTGGCGAGGACATAAAATGTCGGGAGGTTGTTGATAATGTGAGGTTTCAGCTCAAAGTCTCTTACAGTTCTGCCCAACACAATGGCAGAACTACAGGGACCCACTTGAGGAGTTATGAACTCTCTTTGCCTTGGTTCGCGCGCCTCCCACTGGTATCTCTCTTGGTTATTTGGCCTCGCGTATTCATTTCTCTCTTCGTAATCGTCATTTGCAAGCCAATCATTAACCCGCTCGTCTCCATGGTAAGATCTTTCGGAATAGTCGTCTTAAAATTGGTGGTGACGATTTATATTCCCTCCTCCTCGTTCGTTCTGGTCTATCATATTCCGCTGAATATTGTCCCAATACTCTTGAGGTTGTACCGGTCCGTTGGGACGAATTGGTTCACTCCCGTACCCATTCCTTTGTCGTATAGGTGGGTTCCTTTGTGGTTGATCGTTCTCTTCATTTTAGGCAGGGTGGTCATGTCGCAACATCGTTTCGGGAATCGGATCACAAATAAAATCAGTCGTGTTAGATGATTCA
>BMAC01000431.1:22750-133435 GCA_014905375.1 Phtheirospermum japonicum | reverse complement strand
TGCAGCTAGGAAAGCACACCATTTGAAGGTCCTCGTGATGAAGTCCCGGAGATGGAATCCTACTAACTTCGGCATAGAACTCCTTGAGGAACGTCAATGGATCCTCATTGGCGAGGACATAAAATGTCGGGAGGTTGTTGATAATGTGAGGTTTCAGCTCAAAGTCTCTTACAGTTCTGCCCAACACAATGGCAGAACTACAGGGACCCACTTGAGGAGTTATGAACTCTCTTTGCCTTGGTTCGCGCGCCTCCCACTGGTATCTCTCTTGGTTATTTGGCCTCGCGTATTCATTTCTCTCTTCGTAATCGTCATTTGCAAGCCAATCATTAACCCGCTCGTCTCCATGGTAAGATCTTTCGGAATAGTCGTCTTAAAATTGGTGGTGACGATTTATATTCCCTCCTCCTCGTTCGTTCTGGTCTATCATATTCCGCTGAATATTGTCCCAATACTCTTGAGGTTGTACCGGTCCGTTGGGACGAATTGGTTCACTCCCGTACCCATTCCTTTGTCGTATAGGTGGGTTCCTTTGTGGTTGATCGTTCTCTTCATTTTAGGCAGGGTGGTCATGTCGCAACATCGTTTCGGGAATCGGATCACAAATAAAATCAGTCGTGTTAGATGATTCACTTGTGGTGTTAGAATAAGGTGACCAACAAGCCAACTTGTGGCTGTGGTCTGACCATTCTCTTGTAATACAATCAGTTTTTTTATTCGTAATAATATCTTTTATATATATTGGCATTCCATATCTTTTATCCCATGCTAGTTGCATAGGTATGGTCCTGATGAAGTTACTTTATTACGGTGGATTGGTCTAGCAGAACCGTGAGATAATCTAGCACGTAATGTAACCCGTCGAACTTGTTCCTAGTCAAAGGGTTATGCCATAATGAGGATACAGGCCTTTCCCATTAAAGACTAGTACTTAGTGTATGTGGACCGCGTCTCATCGTTCACGATGTCTGGACATCGACATACATAAGTAGGTGCTCATAAGATGAGTTCACTGAACTCCCTCACCTAGAAATCTCTAAGTGGTTCCCACTCATCGAGTAGATAATTTCTATGATATAGCGTACAACATTAATCCTTAAGACCCAGACCTCACCGTGACTTCACTAGAGGACAGGCTATGTTGTGACCTGTCTCTGTGTCTCTTTGGAGGCCAATCAAAAGGGGCAACGTTCACATAGTCGGGAATTTAGTGGGAAGTCTGTGTATGGTAGTAGGGGATTCAGACGCATGATAAGTCATGGATGTCCTGTGTGTTCTGATGGTTGATAAATCCTCGGAATCTCTGGCCAGAGCTGATAGTGGAGTGTTTAGAGAAATGTGTTTCTCTAAGTCACACACGAACGGATTATCTTGAACCTAGAACGTACACACAGTTATTGAACTAGAAAGAGGTCTCGATAAACCAATACCTCTTGTTCAATCGGGACATAGATCACGAAGGGATCGTACTGTACATATAAGCTATATCACAAGGTTCTTGCAGGCACTTCATTTGTATTTAGGGAATTATGATGCGTTGTTGCTAGGCGCCTCTCATAATTCGTTGGGTTCTACTTTGACCGGTGATTAAGTAAAATGAGTTTTATTTAATCAGGGACTCTAAGGGACGAGTTCATATAAGAACAATGTGTTGTGAACCCACGGCTAGCTTACACCTGAACCATTGAGGGTCACACCACGTGTTTCCTGATTATTGAAAACGATAGCTAGAAATTAATTGTTAATTTTAGCAAAGTTAGATGTCAATTTGATTGAATCTAAGGTTCGTAATTGTGATTATGAATTGAGAAAAATACGAGAAAATTATTCTGGACGCGAAAATACAATTGTTATATTTTTCGGAGTTATCGTTTGTGAGAAATGATTTAATTCCAATGGGGTTTTCGATTTAAAATTGGTTCGGCCCAATAAGCCTTTAAAGTTATCGGGCCGGTGCTATTTTAAAATAAAAAGGGTTTTGGTTTTTGTTTTTATTTTGGCCCAACCATTTTGAGCCCTTTCAAGATGGGCTTGTACTTTAATTAAAAGCTTTTGTTTTGTTTTAATTCGGCCCATCTGCCCTTTTGGACTTGGGCTTTTGTTTAAAAAAAAAAAACATTTAAAAAGAAGAATAAAGGGTTGAATGGTTCAGCTTTTAAATACACAATTGAGAGACGGATGAAAAATAATTGATAAAAACCCTAACCACCGAGAACCAACCTAGCCGTCCCATCCGCCGCCGCTTGCCGCCGGCCACTGCCAAACCGAATCGTTCGGTTCTCATTTTTCTCCGTCGTTCTCGAGCTCTCGACGTATCTAGTGCTTCGTTGCGAGAAGATCGGGTAATACGGTGTGTGACACCAATTCACCAGATTTTTTTGCCGCACCGCTGCCCCAGTTTGTCGCCGGAGCGCCCGCCAGAACCAGTCTCGTCGCCGGAGTGTTCTTCCCGACAGCGCCTTCGTCTCGTGGCCGGAGTCCGCTTCTCCGCACGGCCGCTATCAAAGCTGAGCCGCCATCACGCCCGACAGCGTCGCAGAGCAGCACAGTCGCCACCAAGCCGCTGCCACGCCGTTCCGAACGGCGCACCATCGCCTCCAGCCGTGTCTTCTCTGCCGGTGCCGTAAGGTAAATGGCTATTCGTATATATATATATATGTGTGAGTGTATACATATATGATATATAAGAGTATGAATATATATATATATATATATATATATATATATATATATATATATATATATATATATATATGTGCTGCGTATGTTCTATGATTGTTGTATATATGTATTATATGTATGTGTGTAATATGTTGTGTTGATTAATATATATATATTGTGAATTGCATGTTCTGTAGTGTAATATATATATATAAATTTGCATTCACACTGAAAGTGATATAATATATATATATATATGGTAAATGCATGCATGCATGCTGAATGTACATATTTTATACATGTGTATATGTAATCTGATGTGAGTGTATAAGATATATTAAGTGAGTGCATGTGTTTTATTCATGCTGATTGTTAAGTATATATATATATTATGCATAATGAATGATAATTATATATATATAATATATAAAATGTGTTGTCTATTGTTATATGTTATATATATTTAATACATGTACTGCATAATGTATGTATAATTGATATATATATTAGTTTAACATTTAAATAGAAACTGACCATGCTTATTCGATTTTGCGAAAATCAAATTGTTTCTATTTACTAAAGGCAATTAAAGCATTGTTTGAATTAATTGATTTTAAAATTGGGCCGTCGTCAATTTGAATACGATTCGAATTCCTTTTATTTAAAAATTTTTGTTTTCCGCTGCGCGACGGTACCATCAAATCCCAACATGTGGGTGAATGAGGTGGTCCCACTTGATTTGAACGATGAACGTTGTTGATGAATAGTGCAAGTTCGAGTCTAAGTGATCTACGACCTTGCATAAACTCAACAGCAAATTAAACGCATCGACTAGAGAAAACAATTATACAAATAAACGACTAAAATAACAATAAAAAAATAAAAATGAACAAACATATTTTTGAAACCTTTGTTATGCTTCCCCGGTAACGGCGCCAAAATTTTGATTCAAGCTTTTTTGTTACCTGCTTATGAAAATTTGTTAAAAGTTCAAAAGCTTGCCCGCAAGAGAACGGGGTCGCGCGTAGGTTGGCAAATTGACTCGAGTCGTCTCTCGAGGAACATATAATCGGAATCTTTGAATAGTTTGTTCAATTTCAAATAACATATACAAATAGGGGGGGGGAGGGTTGATGAGGATAATTAACTACGAATTTAAATAGCAAATACTTAATTTTAAAAGCTATATTAACTAAACTTAGATTAATTAACTAACTAATAAATTAAACTAAACAATCAGAAACTAATTTAATAACTAAAAAGCAATTTAAATTCAGCAATTTAAACTAACCATTTAAATAATTAACTACTACCTGTTGTAACCCTTAGCGCTAATTGTTACTGCTAATTGTTGGTCCAACCGTTACCAGTAACGGTTAACACTAACTGTTTGGCAGAAACTAACATGAATTGCATGCATAAATTAATCTCCAACCAACAGAATATTAAACTACCAACAATAAGCATATAAGACTGAAAATAAACTAAGATTAAATAACTAAATACGTTCAACGAATCCAAACGAAAGCAAACAATACGAATATAATCTATCCAACATGCGTAAAATTGAAATCTAATGATTTAAAGCTAATAAAACTAAGTAAAAGTTCGAAGTACTCGTTTAAACTACTAAAATTGAAGGATCTTCGGCTATTCCGAAGAGTGAACGCAGCGGACTAGACTTCTACGGATGAATCATCGTCGAACTGCTTCGAGAACTCGTTGTCGTCGATTCCTGGTTTCTCCTCGATCGTCGCGTCTTGTTGTTGTTTTCCGTCTCCGAAACCCTAGGATTCAGCTTTGTTTTTAGGGTTAGCACACGCACACAGACACACTTGTCGGAATTCGGATTAATGAAGGTATTTATAGACTTTTCCGAGACTTGGGCCGCAAGCCTTTCTGCTGTTCCTGGGCCCCGCTAATGGTTGGTTGCTAACGGTTATAGCAACCCTTAGTGGCAATCGTTAGCTGCTACTTTCATGTTCGGGCCTGCTGCTAAATGTTATGGTTATGAAGTAACCCTTAATACCAACCGTTAACTCCAAAGATTTGCTACTTTTCGCCGGAAAGCTCGATTCACATCTCTTGATCATTATACTTTATCTCTAATGAGCCGAACTCTCCCGGTTACTTAGCTGTAAGTGAAAAATATCAAATAATCACTTATTTTGCATCAATTAGATCAAAATACGGTAAAATAAGTCAGAAGTCTAAATATACGAAATTAAGCTTAAATGGTCCAACTTATACCAAAAACACTAATAAAAAGATACTATAATACTACTAAAAATAACCACAAATGCATGTTAATCATGAAGCAGTGATTTGCTTCTGTGGCGCATCCCCAAACTAATGGGCAGGTGGAGGTTACTAACCGTATAATTGTGCAGGGACTCAAGTTGCGACTGGAAAAGACAGGAGGACTTTGGGAAGAAGAGCTCGCATCGGTCCTGTGGGCTTATCGAACAACTCCCCGAACCTCCACGGGGGAGTCACCGTTCAGTCTGGTCTATGGGATGGATGCGGTTATTCCGGCGGAGATAGTGGGAGGATCGCAGCGACTGGCAGCCTTTAATATGGAGGACAATGAGAGGTTAGCTCAGGGAGCGATTGAAACGATTGATGAAGTACGGGATAGAGCTGCGGCTCGGGTTGAACACTATAAGCAAAGGATACATGCAGCTTTTAACAAATGAGTCAAGCATCGCTGCTTTCAGGTCGGCGATTTAGTATGGAGGCGAGCTGGTGCATTGTGTATGACTAAGAAGCTGGAGCCAAATTGGGTGGGGCCCTTCAAAGTGATAAAGTTATTACGGGGAGGTGCATATATACTTGAAGATGGACAAGGAAAGGTTATACCTCGGAGCTGGAATGTGTGTCACTTAAAGAAATATTATGCCTAAACGTCGGGCTGGAGATGTTTATACCCTTCAGGGTGGTTATGGTGATTTACCCTTTGGGGCGGGCAGTTTATATATTACCCTTCGGGGAGGATGGTTGTTTCATAAACCGATGCTTCTATAGGTCGGATGGTTGTTTTATTACCCTTCGGGGCGGATGATTCTTATTACCCTTTGGGGCGGATGGTTGTTTCATGAACCGATGCTTGTATAGGTTGGTCGATGCTTGTATAGGTCAGATGGTTGTCTTATTACCCTTCGGGGTGGATGGTTGTTTATTTACCCTTCGGGGCGGATGGTTATGTTATTATAAAATTTGGCGAGTTACTTTCATGGTTTTATATGGTTAAGAGGTGTGAGTATTGTTTGGGAAGGATATGTTTGACTTACATATTTTTGTCGAACCATTGTGTTATATTATGGATGGATGTGTTTTTGCGAGCTGATATGTTTATTTTTTATACGAGCTTATTTTGAGCTCCATGGGGTTATTAATGTTTTATGGTTTGATTTATTTTTAAATCTCATGGGGTGAAGTATGGTTGGTTTTTATTTCGTGCGACCTATATTGGTTCATAGATTTACTTTATACATGGTTTATGGTTTGGTTTTTATGTGGTTTAAAGTGCAGGTTCATATATGGTTGGAGTCGATGAGCTAGGCATATAGTAAATGGAAGTATTCACAAAACTAAATGTCCATACATGAATTGAGTACGAATACAGGTTTTTAAATCAGAATAGGGGCAACATGTTTTTAGGTCGTGCTTGGTCCAGACATAGGAACCATGTCTTCCAGAGGCATCTCTAGCTCGGAGGAGAGTTTGGCAGACAAGATAGCTCGACTTTGGCATGATAACCACCATTCAACATCAATCGTCTGGTTCATGTCATCTCTGAAGGTGCTGAAAGGGGTTAGCTTATCTATAATGGCTGGCACATCGGGGTTGTATGTACAGTTCAAGGCCGCGACCTCCTCTTTAATTATTCCTGCAGCTTTGTAAACCCATTCTTGAGCGCAAGCAGCCATCTTACCAAAGTATATGGAAGATTTCTTGTAGGCCTTCACCAGCTCCTCTCGGTAAGCGCCAATGAAATTTCTGCCCGCTGCACTCGTGAGAAAGGTCCACCGACCTTCAGCTATGCCTTGCTCATGCCTCACTTGATTTTGCTCCTGGAGCTTCTGTTTTTCTGTCTTGAGCTCTCCTGCCTGTTTTTGTGCATACTTAAGCTAAGGGCCCATGCAAGCTGTCTTGTCCTTCAGGCTGTTCACTTGGCTCTTCAGGATCAGTATCTCCTCTTCGCGAGCCTTCAGCAGTTGGTTCACACCATCTAGCTCTCCTTGAGTCAGAGATAGCTGTCGCGTTTGTTGCTCAGTCTGTGCGGTCAGCTCATCGCATGTTTTTTGGAGCTCGCTCTCTGTGGACCGAGCTATCAACTCTTCGGAAAGTTTGGACACCAGGGGACTCAGCTGCACCATAATATTTTATAAGGTTTTGCAAGTGTTATTTTAATAAGGGGAAGGGTTTTTCAGAGTCTACCTGTTTTATTATGCGCTCATCAAGGAAGGCCTGGATCTCCTTGGCATTGTCACACTGGGCTATTCCCTTGCCCAGGTCTGGAGAGCTTGAAGAGGGTGCAGCGTATGTTTTGCAGAGGCGACGGCATTTTTGGATTGGAGAGCTCGGACTCTTGGTAGCAGGCTTGAGGGGGCGTTGTCCTTTGCCTTTTGAGGATCTCTGTACTAGTTGTACCTCCTCCAGGTCGTCTTCTTCTTGATCGGCCTCTGCTCCAAAGGCCTGATTCAGTATTTCGTCCACATTGATGGGAGGAGGTACTGGGGCAACGGCGGGCTGTGGAGTAGGAAGCTCCCTGACATCCTCGGAGCTCGACGAGTCACACCTATTGACAAAGGCATTTGTAGTAACATAGCGAGTGTTATTATTTGGTTATAACTATGGAAGATGATGCTTAATTGCGAGATTTGGAGAACCTACCAAACTCAGACTCGGTAAGGGCAAGGTCTGGGTCAACTGGGCGGGAGTCAATGCCTACATACCGGAAAACGTTGGATCAGCTGGTGAGTAGCACCACGTCAAATGGGCGCTCCATTCTGCGAGCTGGTTATAATACTTTTTGTACAAAACTGGGCAATGTTTGGGAGTGGGTTGTTTGTGTTGTTTGGGGGTATGGTATTGTAGCTCGGTCAGGAAAGGCCAGTCCGCCGTATTATAAATGATGAAAATTTTCCTTCTCCATTCAGGGACTTTATTGGAAGGGTTTATTAAGAAGCGGGATTGGCCCGAGCGAGCAGAAAGGTAAATTGAATTCTGTTGATATTTTATTTGGAAACAAAATTGGAAGAAATCTGGATCAGGTCGGGTATTATAGTATTTACACAATATGATATACCCCGCCAGGAATTTCATGGAGTTAGGGGTCAGCTGTTAAGGGGAGACTTTGTACAGGTGGGAGATTTCAACATAAAGTTGATGAGCTGGGAATCTGGATCCAGCCCTGAGCAATGCGTCAAAGAGGGTAAAGTGGTCTGGGGAAGGTTTCATAGGATCCAAGTGGAGGATGTTGGGCAGAACCATCTTGGCGGTCTCGGGGAGGTTAAGGGTTTGTTTGAATTCTTCTAGCTTTTCAGGGTCAGGGAGTTATAGGACATGATTAGTAAGACCTAGATTGAGGTAGACTGGGGGTTAATAATATAAGAAAGGGTGGCTCACACATTAGAAACCTGATTAGAATTTTCTATTGGGTAAGAGCTGGATGATCTGATGATGTATCCAGAGCAGGAGTATTCCCTTGACAGGAGTTCTTAGTGGTAGTGCCGGAAGAACAGGCCTATAACAGATCTGACTCCTTGTTCGAAGAGTGACAAGTGGGACCACTTGTCAGAGACTGTTATCCAAACGGCCCATGATTCGCGGTCAGTGCCTCCGAGATCCCGGAAAAGAGATCCCGCCAAGAAAGACAATAAACCGCCTAGTGCTGAAACCGAGTAAAAGAATAACTAGGCAAACCCGGAAACTTTAAGAACAAGGGAAGAGCTGAATTAAACAGGTCTGGTCACCTGCTTACATAGAAAAAGCAAGTGGGACCATTTGTCAGAATTGGTTACGCCAAACGGCCCATGATTCACGGCACATGCTCCCGGGATCTCGGCTGGGGTCCCCACCGAGGAAAGTTATAAATATCTCAGCCTCAAGGCTGAGAAAGGTATGTCATTCTCTTGAGCATTCCTGCTCTCTTTCTGGAAAACACCTCAAACGCTTACTGACTTAAGCATCGGAGAGGTTTCCACAGGAAATTCACCGGTGGTTCTTTCTAACTTGTGTTTGTGGTGCAGATCAGGAGGGTGTTCAAGGTTCCAAGCGTTCTCAACGTGGGTCATTTTTTGGGTTTAAACAATTGGCGTCGTCCGTGGGAAGGATCTAGGCTAAGACGTGAGCTCCTTTTCCATGGCTTCCGACAGGTTACGCAGGAATTTGGTTGGAGAGCTGGGCGGAACTCCCAAATCCGCCATGCCCTGGGGTATGCCGCCGTCAGCAGAAACGTCAACGGTGAGACCTGAAAGAGTAGAACCATCAACCGAGGCAGGATCTGGTGCTGTTCTGCCTCCCTCTGGCGAAGCAACACCTGCTGTTGGAGGATTGTTTACTAACGCCCTTCTCCGGCAGCTGTCCGACCTCATCGGTAAAGCAGTAGAAACAGCCGTGGAGAAAAAATTTGCTGAAATGTCAACACCACCACCCGGCGATCGACCAGACCGGACAGTCCCAGCGATGGAAACTGAGCCACTACGTCACCAGCGGGTAGAGCGGACTCCACCTCAGGATAGAGATGAGCATTTCTCTACTTCCGACAGCGAAACCTCAAGTCAGATCAACCCAGGTCTGGCCGAGCAGATGCAAAGCTTGCAGAAAGAGGTAAGGGAGTTTAAGAGAAAAATGGCGAGCAGTGGGACGGTGCAGGTCAGGCGAGGCACTCCGTTCACAGAGGAAGTCATGCGGGATGACGTGCCGGCCTCATACCGATCTCTGGTTTTTGAATACAATAGGGCCACAGACCCGTGGGACCACCTGGGTAGATTCGAGATCACGGCTGCCCTGCATAAACTTTCAGATGTGGTTATGTGTCGGGTCTTCCCAATGACCTTTACCAAATCGGCACAGCTTTGGTTTAGCCAGTTGCCGCCCCGCTCTATCAACAACTTTGATGAGTTTAGCTGTGCCTTCCTGCACCAGTTTACAAGTTGCAGGAAGTATCAAAAGATGTCGTTAGAGCTGTTCAGTCTAAAGCAGAAAGAGAATGAGAGTTTGCGTGCTTGTATTAATAGGTTTACGACAGCAAAGCCGGAGGTACCCTCTGCGTCCGAAGAACTGTTGGTGAATGCTCTGGAGCAGGGTCTGAGGAGAGGCAAATTCTTTCAATCGCTGGTTGTCAAACCAGCCCTGAAGTTTGGGGAATTATTAGAACGAGCTGAGAAGTGTATTCACCTTGAGGAGGCTTTGAAAATCAAATATGAGGGAGAAAAGAAGAGGGAGAGATACGATCGTGATGATAGGACTGCTGCAAATAAGCCGAGGCCAGATCTGTCTGGAGGGAAACCTCGTTTTGAAAGGTACACCCCCTTGGAAACTCCACAGGGTGAGATTCTGCAGGCCATAGAGAAGCATCCAGACCTGAAATGGCCAAAGACCTACTCACAGAGACCTAGGAAGGAAAGGTCTGATCGCTTCTGCCGCTTTCACAATGAGTATGGGAATGATACTGATCAGTGTACTCATTTGAAAGATGAGTTGGAAAGATTGGTCCAGGCTGGGCACCTGAAAAAGTACGTCCGTATGAGAAGAGAAGAGGCCAGATCTGGCAACAAGACCTATGATAGGTCTAACCAGGGCAAAAGAGACTAGGACAGAAGCCGCTCTGATGGGAGACGAGCTGATCAAGCCCAGGTCATTCATGGGGAAATTCAGATGATCACCGGAGGAGAGCTGGAGGAGCATTCCAGGAGGACGCAGCACAGTTATGTCAGAGCCGCGAAAGACTTAGTTCGAAAATCGCGCGATGTGGGACAAATGACCTCTACCCCTAACATCTGTTTCGGGTCAGAAGATGGTGATGGCATTTTGGCCCCGCACATGGATGCTCTAGTTATAACGGCAACTATCGCCAATTATAATGTGCGACGAATCTTTGTGGATACTGGAAGTTCCGCCGATATTTTGTTTTATGATTGCTTTCGGCAGTTGAAATTGGACGTTGAGTTGGAATAGGTCACCACCTCCCTAGTTGGGTTTGCAGGGGGAGCCCTGAAGCCCTTGGGAGCGGTAAGGCTCCTCATGACGTTGGGAGAGGAGCCGTATAGGGTGACAAGAATGGTGCGTTTCTTGGTGGTGGACGCACCCTCCTCTTATAATGTCATGTTGGGCCGGCCATCCCTGAGCCAGTTCCAGGCTGTCATATTTGTCTTTCATATGAAGATGAAGTTCCCGGCGGAAGATGGAATGGGAGAGGTCAGGGGTGACCAATATGCCTCACGGCAGACCTACGTGGAGTGCATCAAGAGGAATGCGGAGGAAGAAAGACAGAGCAAAAGGGCTAGAGTAGAGCCGCCAAAAACAGATCTGGCTAGTAGAGAGGAAGGACTGATGATGGTCGAGGTAATCCCAGGGGATGAGAGTCGGATCCTTCGAGTAGGGACGACTCTCAGTCTGGAAATTCTGACAGACCTAGTTGCGCTGTTGAGAAGTAGCTCTGATGTGTTTGTTTGGTCTCCACAAGACCTGATAGGGATCGACCCAGAGGTGGCAGAGCACCATCTCAACATCATCTCGGACGTAAAGCCGGTAAAGCAAAAGAAACGCAATTTCGGGCCTGAGAAGGAGGCTGTCATAGAAGCCGAGGTAGAAAATTGTTAAGGGCTAAGCACATCCAGGAAATACAATTCCCTGTATGGCTTTCCAATGCTGTCCTGGTTCCCAAGACTCAGGAGGATTGGCGCATGTGTATCGACTTTAGGGACCTCAACCGTGCTTGCCCGAAAGATCACTACCGCTTGCCTAAAATTGACCAGCTCGTCGACTCTACTGCTGGATGTGAGCTCTTGAGTATGATGGATGCATCCCAAGGATATCACCAGATTAGATTAGCAGAAGATGATTGGAAGCGGGTCAGCTTTATTACCCCGAAGGGGACGTATTGCTATGTTGTGATGCCTTTTGGTTTGAAAAATGCAGGGGCCGCCTATCAACGTTTGGTTGATAAGATGTTTAAGAACCAACTTGGGCGAAACATGGAAGTTTACGTGGACGGTATGCTGGTTAATAGCGTAAAAGCAACGTCGCACGTGGAAGACCTGCGGGAGACCTTTGATACTCTGCGACGACACAGGATGAAGCTTAATCCCAAGAAATGCACGTTCGGGGTCAGAGCTGGTAAATTCCTGGGCTACATGTTCACGGAGAAGGGTATCGAGGCAAATCCCGAGAAGGTCAGAGCAATTATGGACATGCGGGCGCCTAGGAATGTGAAAGAAATGCAATGCTTAGCAGGGCGAATTAACGCCCTAAGTAGATTTGTGTCCAGGTCTGCAGAGAAGAGCTTACCATTCTTTCAAGCTCTGAGGAAGAAAGTAAAATTTCAATGGAGCGATGAGTGTGAGGAGGCATTTAAATTGTTGAAGGAGCATTTGGCTGGCATGACCTTGCTCACGAAGCCCGTTCAAGGAGAACCGTTGATCTTATACTTATCTGTAGGACAGCAGGCGGTCAGCTCTGTCTTAATCAGAGAGGAAGGTAAAACATAGAGACCGGTCTACTTCTGGAGCAAGGTCTTGCATGCGGCAGAGGTTAGATATGTAGAGGTAGAGAAGGCGATGCTAGCACTAATCGGGACTACCCGTAAGTTGCGGCCGTATTTTCTCTCTCATGGAGTAATTGTGCGAACTAACCTCCCACTGAAAGCCATAATGGACAAACCAGAGGCATCTGGGAGGCTCGTCAAGTGGATAATAGAGCTCAGCGAGTTTGACATCACATTCGAGGTTAGGACAGCAATAAAATCCCAGGCCTTAGCCGATTTTATGCAGGAAATGACAGGTCCTCCTGGTACACTGAAAGAATGGACCATTTTTACAGATGGCTCAGTCTGTAACCAGGGTTGTGGAGTCGGGATCATCTTGATAGACCCAGCAGGTGTGTCGACCGAATTTGATGTACGCTTGAATCATGCATTTTCCAATAACACCGCTGAATACGAGGCCCTCCTGCGAGGAATCCAAATGGCGAAGGATTTGGGTGCAGAGCTGGTGTGTGCTAAGGTGGATTCCCAGCTAGTTTGCAAGCAGATAAACGGTGAATTTGAAACCAGGGAAGAGAACATGCAAAAATATCTGGCTAAATTTAGAGAGCTGGTTAGGGGCATGAAGGGCTGCACGGTACTCCAGATTTCTCGGGAAGAGAATGACAGAGCAGATTATTTAGCAAGGTTAGCCAGCTCGGCTACAAATTGTGACGAGAGGACGATAACATTACTCAGAGCAGATGCGGAGTTTGGCACAGAACAGGTCTGTTCGGTATATGAAGATGATGATTGGCGTTCTCCTATTACAACTTATTTGCAACACGAAGAACTGCCAAAGGATCAAAGAGAAAGAGCTAAGGTAAAAACTAGATCTGCTCGTTTTTTCTTGGTTCGAGGAGTCCTATTTCGGCGTGGGTTTGGAAGACCTTTGTTGCGGTGCCTGGGCGCGGTAGAGGGCACCCATGTCCTCAAAGAAATCCATGAGGGCTGTTGCGGCAATCACATGGGGGCCAGAGCTCTAGCTAGCAAAGTGTTAAGAGCTGGTTATTTCTGGCCTTCTTTGAGGAAAGAAGCCGAAGCCTTTGTCAGAAAGTGTGAAAAATGTCAGAAGATGGCCCCTCTGATTCATCAGCCAGCGGAGGAGCTGGTGATAATGAGCTCCCCCTGCCCTTTCGCGAAATGGGGGATTGATCTGGTTGGTCCATTCCCGATGTCCCCTGCCCAAAAGAGATTTTTGATTGTGGCCATAGACTATTTTAGCAAATGGGTCGAGGCAGAAGCTCTGGCCAAGATAATGGAAGAAGCGGTGATGGGATTCCTCTGGAAGAATGTTGTCTGTCGCTTTGGCGTGCCAAGGATATTGATATCAGACAATGGAACCCAATTTATGGGAGCCAAAATCAAGGTCTGGTGTACCAAGATGAATATCCAACAACATTTCACGTCCGTATATCACCCGCAAGCGAATGGTCAAGTCGAAGTAACTAATCGCATTCTTGTCCAGGGACTTAGGTCACGTCTAGAAAGATCTGGGGGGAAATGGGTGGAAGAGCTAAATGCAGTACTTTGGGCGTATCGCACAAATCCAAAGGAAAGTACAGGTGAAACCCCCTTTATCCTTGTGTATGGCATGGACGCTGTAGTGCCCGCAGAGATCAGCTTAGAGACACACCGGATTCAGAACTTCAATGAAGAACAGAACGAGCTGTTGAGGCAAGATGCTCTGGATTTGATCGAGGAAAAAAGAGAGCAGGCCGCAGCCAGAATGGCGCATATCAAGGGGAGAATAAAGGCCACATATGACAAGTCCGTAATTAAGAGGCAATTTCGGGTAGGAGATCTAGTCCTAAGAAGGGCTGACTTAGGAAAAACAAAAGGGAAGCTGGATGTAGCCTGGCAAGGGCCGCTCCAGGTCATCCAGGTCTTAGCAGGAGGAGCTTATAGGCTGGAAGAGCTGGATAGGACTGAGATCCCTCGCCCTTAGAATATCACTAACTTACGCAAATTCCATACGTAGTTGTAATGTTTAAATGTTTGTTTGCCTTTTTTGAATAAAATTGCAGGTTTCATCTTACGCACCAGTTTATGCATGTATAAAGCCAGGATGGCTAGGGACGGATGTCCTATATCTTGCCCGACCTGATTGTCGATTAAAGCCAGGATTGGCTAAGGACGGATGTCCTAAAACTTGCCCGACCTGATTGTCGGTTAAAGCCAGGATTAGCTAAGGACGGATGCCCTACAACTTGCCCGACCTGATTGTCGGTTAAAGCCAGGATTGGCTAAGGGCGGATGCCCTCGATTTTACCTGACCTGATTGTCAGTTCAAGCCAGGATTGGCTAAGGGCGGATGCCCTCGATTTTACCTGACCTGATTGTCAGTTTAAGTCAGGATTGGCTAAGGGTGGATGCCCTTGATTTTGCCTGACCTGATTGTCAGTTTAAGTCAGGACTGTCTAAGGGCGGATGCCCTCGATTTTGCTTGACCTGATGGTCAGTTTAAGCCAGAATTATTAGGGCAATAGCCCCTGTGCAATCCTACTTGTCTGAGACAGGTAATGACAGGTCTGGCTAGAACATGCGGACACGCACTAAAATGCCGGACCTAGTCACCGGCACTGATACATCAGATGATTATCAAAAACTGAAAACGATCAGAGGCAAGACCTAATAAGGATGAAAAGAGGTATGTCTCATAATTTGGGAAGGGCTGGCACTTCAGAAACACGATTTGTGTGATTTAAACAAGATGGAGTCGATCGACAAAATTTTACATTCATTGTCATATTTCTGGAAAATAAAATTGTTTACACCAAAGCGGGTCGCAATCGCAAAATATTACTTTTCTTGATCAGGAAAACAGAAGCTCAAAATTTATAATTTATTCATCAAATTCTGGAAAATTACAAGAAACAAGTTGCACACACCTTCCAAGAAGGTTAGCAAATTTCATTAACAGAATACAGGAAACAGAAAGATAAAAGCAGGGGCTCATGCCTAAGAAGATCTCCGATCGGCAGCCAGAGCTCGGCGAACTCGCCATAGCTCGCGCTCGGTCTCGTGATAACGTTGACGGTATTTGTCAGCGCGCTCAGACAGAGCATGGGCCTCGCCGGCAGCAATGGTCAACCGGCCCACTGACTACGCCAAATCAGCCTTCTCCTCCTGTAACTGGCGGTTCAGTTGGCGAAGCTCAGCCCATTCCTGTTTGTAATGGCGCTTTTTCTGCCTCTTCCTTTCCAGCAGGCGGTGGAAATAGCTGATTTTCTCTCGGAGCAAAGCTAACTTATCTGAGAGTTTGAAATTCTCAACTACCAGAGAAACATTTTTTCTTTTCACAAGGTCCAGTTCTTGGAGAAGGGGAGAAGACGACATTGTAAGCGGTTGGAAAAGATAACGGCATACATACATATTTAAAGATATCAGAGACGCGTGATAGAGAATCAAAAAGTACTAGGGTTTCTATAAATTCGGGAAACCCTAGAAGTTCAAAAGTCGCTATGAGACAAAAAAGCATCTGGCATTAAGAACATTCTGGAATACAGAATTCAAAAATACATGAAAATCGACAGACCCACCACACAGGCATCCTACAGGTCTGTCTTCGAAAGAAAAAAAAAAAAGGGGGGCCTAAGTGTCCACTTCCATGTCCGCGTTTAGCTCTGCCCTCAGTTGGTCCACGACGCCCTCGGATAATCCTCCCGGAGAGGCCCCACCTGCTAACTCACCCAGACCTGCAAAGGCTGGGGAGGGAGAAGAGGTAGGCGTGATCACAGCGAGAGTCAGGTTTGGCTGAGGCGCACAGATCTCAGATGGATGGAGAACAGAGTGGACATGTTCGGCAAATTCCACGGGCCCAACTGTGTCAAGGCGGTCAAGGGAGGGATCATAGGAGAAGAAGGTCGACTCGGGTGCAGTTTTCAGGGCAATGCTCCGGTCAAAGGCGACATCGGGGTTAGCTTGGGTCCACTTGGTTTGCTCATCCAGAGCAAAGTGATAATAGGCCACAGCCTCAGGGAAGAGCAGGGCGTACAGAGCTTTGGATCCAAGGAAAGCTTTCTTCGTCTCTTCCCGGGCAGTCTAGACCAAGTTAAGCCCTCTCTCAGAATTCAAAAACTCTGCTTCCCACTCTTTCTTGGCCTTAGCTAAGGCCTCATCCGCCAGGCTCCTCGTCTCTGCTATGGCCTCATCTCTGGCCTCAGATCGGGCTACCTCAAGCATTTTCTTCTGAGCCTTCTTCATCTCATCCATCTCTTCTCTCACCTTCTTCATCTCCTTGACCTTCTCCTTGGCCAGGGCTCAGAAGCCCAACATCTTCTCATTAAGGGTCTTGACCTCCTTAACAAGATTGGGATGGGCCAAAGACCTGGTCGCCCTGATAGCCATAAGGGCTCTCTTGGCTTCGGCCTGGGCATAAGAAGATGAGAGTTAGAAAATTTTCGATAAAGGTTGAAAAAAAAAAGAAAAAAAAAGAAGAGCTGAAAACTTACCCAAGCTTCGTCCTGACACCAGGATTCCAATAGCTCATGGTCGCTCAGCTGTTCTAGGATGCGCATATCCTCAGGAGCGCATTGCCCACTTACGTGGTGGACGGCCACATCGCCCGAGCAATTCAAGACTGGAGTCCTACGGGGAGGGCCTGAACTGCGGGTCACCGGGATTGCCGGAGCTACAGCTGGAACCGTGGAATTTGATGAGATGACCACACCTCTGCCTCGACCGAAATGAGGTCTCTTAGTCAGGGGGGCGTCATCTTCATTGGAGTCAGACACGACGTGCCTGGCAGGTCGAGGACGCGGCAGAGACACGGAAGGAGGAGGATCCTGGACTGGGAGTGCAGGAAGAGGCCCTGTTTCCTGAACTGAAGGCTCTGGAATAACCTCCTTGCCTTTTCTGCTCGCTTCCTTGATCATCTGGCGCATCATCCTCTCTGAAAAATTAAAACAGATAACTCATGAAATTCGATATGATATGGCAAGACCTGATTTCACTAAACGGGAGGCTCTTTACCTATCTCCTCGGACAAAGGGCCTATCTCACAGGTCTCATTAAAAAAGTCCAAAACATGGGGGAGGAGGAGCTCATTGGCATTAACAGGATTGTCATTTAAAATAGAAATGAGCCTCTGGATTCGAGGAGGTCTGCCTGCTACGGTCAGGTGTGGATGGACGGGCAGTTTTTCTATAGGCTTAGGGTCAAAGCCCCAATCCCCATCACAGTAAACAAAGAAGAATTTCTTCCTCCAGGCCTTGTGGGAGGTGGGAAGCTTGTGTATGAATCGGACCCCAGGTCTGGCTGTGAGGTAAAAACAGCCCGGGAAAGCGCTCTACGCTTGGAAGAGTTGATAAAAGGCAATAGCTGTCGGGTCCTGACCAGCATATCGCATGGCCAGGTTGTAGCATACCATGATCTTGAAAGAATTGGGGGTAAATTAGAAGATAGGGATTTTGTATATCTGGGCAATCTCCAGCATCAGGGGGTTCACCGGCAAATGTAAACCCGCCTGGAACTGGTCAACATAAAAGGGTAACCAGCCCTTTGGTGCCTGACAGGCTAAGATGCTGGCCGGCGGGCAAAGGAGATCAAAAGGGTCGGCAATTTTGTGCTTATACCTAATTTCCTCTACGGTCCTCTCACTAAGAATAGAGACTACCGGCGGATGACTGGGGTCTGCTGGAGGATATTCTAGGCTTGAAGAGTCTGAATGGGTGGTTCCCGCTGCCTGAGAGGTGGATGGTGGGGAAGTCGCCGCCGCCTCAGCGGCGGCCAGCGATAAAGATGAAGAGGCGTCCGCTGCCTCTGGAGCGATGGATTGAAGCGGCAGAGGAGTTTCCGCCGCTCCCGGAGGGTTAGGTACCGACAGAGAAGGGGCCGCCGTCGCCCCTGGGGTGGAAGACGGCGAGGAAAGAGAAAAATCTGCTACGGGAGATGACATTGAAAAAACTGCGAAATTGAAAGGTTGAGGAAAGTACCTGGTCTATGAAGATCGCCGGAAAAAGAGAATTTGAGGATGAGTTTGGGAAATTGCTGGAACGCTGGAGAGAGAGAGCTCGAGAATTTGAAAAAGTAAGGAAATGCAAAAAGTGAGAGGAAGAAAAGGAAAGCGGGAATAAAAAGGCAAAAAGGATAAATTTAAAATACGGAAACCAAGGAAAGCGGGATTTGATGGGATCCGCGCATTTAATTCGGGCAGGGGAACAGTACCCAAAGTGATGCGCTGGGTGTACTAGCTGACCTAGGGCAGGTCACACGTCGCTGACCTGTCAGTACTTGGAAAGGCGTGCGAGAAAGGTGACCGTTTGGGAATACAAACCGACACCACTAATGCCAATAATTAGGTCTGGTGTCTTTCGGGATTCGTGTTAGTACGAGAAATAATAAAGGGTGTGGGCCCTCATTTATTATCAAAAGAGCCCAGGCGTTTTACAGCTCTACCTCAATCTTTTCGAGGGGAGGAGTTGATAGGGCATGATTAGTAAGACCTGGATTGAGGTAGACTGGGGGTTAATAATATAAGAAAGGGTGGCTTGCACATTAGAAACCTGATTAGACTTTTCTCTTGGGTAAGAGCTGGATGATCTGATGATGTATCTAGAGCAGGAGTATTCCCTTGACAGGAGTTCTAGGTGGCAGTGCCGGAAGAACAGGCCTATAACAGATCTGACTCCTTGTTCGAAGAGTGACAAGTGGGACCACTTGTCAGAGACTGTTATCCAAACGGCCCATGATTTGCGGTCAGTGCCTCCGAGATCTCGGAAAAAAGATCCCGCCAAGAAAGACAATAAACTGCCTAGTGATGAAACTGAGTAAAGGAATAGCTAGGCAAACCCGGAAACTTTAAGAACAAGGGAAGAGCTGAATTAAACAGGTCTGGTCACCTGCTTACATAGAAAAATCAAGTGGGACCATTTGTCAGAATTGGTTATGCCAAACGGCCCATGATTCGCGGCACATGCTCCCGGGATCCCGGCTGGGGTCCCCACCAAGGAAAGTTATAAATATCTCAGCCTCAAGGCTGAGAAAGGTATGTCATTCTCTTGAGCATTCCTGCTTTCTTTCTGGAAAACACCTCAAACGCTTACTGACTTAAGCATCGGAGAGGTTTCCACCGGAAATTCACCGGTGGTCCTTTCTAACTTGTGTTTGTGGTGCAGATCAGGAGGGTGTTCAAGGTTCCAGGCTTTCTCAACGTTGGTCATTTTTTGGGTTGAAACAGGGAGTAACCAGTAATTATCTTTAATTTATTTGGTTGTGAGGGATGGGAGAGGTAGGTCGATAGCATTTATGGAGTGAGCTACAGTCACTGGGTTTTCCATAAAGTGCTCACAAGGTGGTGGGTTGTTGGGTTTTTGCAGAGGAATGCCCTCTGGAATATTTACAATGGCTAAAGGGGCAGGGGAAGGATTTTTGGGTATGTTTTCTAACAGAGCCTGGGCTTCAGTGTAGGCTCTGGTTTGGGCTTCTAACTCCGACCAGCTGACGTCGCCTTCTGGCTCATCACGGAGGCCGGAGGAGGGGGATGGGGGTTGTTTTCGTCTTCTTTTAAGGATGTACGGGTTCTCAGTAGGGTTTGAATCGGGGGAAAGACTCGGATTTTGCGAATTAAGGTTGGGAGATGCTATTTTCATCGTCAATCAAGAAATACAGGGGGAAGGGAACAGCACAAAATAACAGCAACTCAGCAGATGTAATACATACATGGCATCAAAACTAAATTATTGAAAAGAGGGGGGGATCTGGGGGACTTACACATTTTCAGTGTTGTGGAGGTCGGTGAAGAGCGGTGCGCTGTTGCTAATTTTTGAAAACTTGATGGTTAACGAGCTTTTTTGCAGAGCGAAAATGGTGGTTTTTTCTTGAATTTTCTGAAAAGTGATGAATGGGGAAGGTGAAGGGGGTTTCGTGTGTTGAGCGGTGAGAATACTGATGGGATAGGTAGGAGCGGGAAAGTTGATAGGGTTTTCAAGGAATGTTTTGGGCCTTTTGTTTTGGGCTCACTGTGTTTATTATACTACGAGAAAATGGGGGAGTGACACGTGCCCGACACGCTGTCAGGCTGCATTTAATGAAACTTAAAAGAGATGGGATGGGTAAAGGAAGGTGTATTTTGACTTTTTGAGTTATTTATGATTACTTTTTTGAAATTATTGAGTCCGGGTATAACTATAGGTCGTGGTAGGGGCTTTATGGTTTCAGGTCGTCAGGTGCGGAACCTGGGGACTCGACCAGGGGACTTATAGATCTTTTATTCTAAAAGGAGTATTCTTCTTAGAAGATGGGCGAGCTCAACGATCTTATCTTTTTGGAGGTCGTGGGCCTATCTGAAAAATTTTTATGGAATAATTGGTATTCAAGCTCGGTAAATCGAGCTGGATGATTCTGAGATATGGTTTGGTAAGATGGCGAGGTGATTTATGTGTGTTTATGCTTTGTTTGTTGATGTTTGTTCCTTTAACGTTCTGTTTTACATGTCCTACCTGATTTCGTACCTCAACCAGCCAGAACATGGGGGACTAAGCTGATACGGCACTAAAATCCCGTACGTGATATATAAGGGTATTTATGGTAAGCGACCTCATTTCTGGGAAGTGGGCGAGCTGAATAGTTTCTTTGGAAAGGTGGGCGAGCTGGTTTTGTATAGTAGCTACCTGGAGTATGAGAATGAGTTCTCATATAGGGTCGCGATCTCTTATGCTTTTGTATGTTGGGTGCTAGCTGTTAAGCTCGGTCATGGGTTTTATAGATATTAGGCCTAAATGGGCTTATATGGATGGTTTATGGGGTCCCGGTGGACTATATGGAAAGAATAACAGGCCCATGCCTATTCTTGGAAGAGATCTATTATTTATGGGAACTTAGCATATAGGAGAAATCCTAATTCTAAGTCGGTCATGGTGTCATGGTATTTATGGAATTGTGGTGGGAGAATGAAACCCTGGCTTGGGGAGGACTTCTCTTATCTCTATAAAATGGGCGCGTACCTCTTATTATTTTTAACTTGCTTTTTATCATTTTTACACTCTCAGAACTACCACTTGCTTATCTAACTTAAGCATCAGAGGACCTTCATGGGTCTGACATCCGACCCGTTTGGAGGTGCTGTTTTGCAGGACCGGCTAGGTCGCCGGGAGTATTTTTCGGAGGCTTATCAGATCGTTGTGACATATTCGGAAGCTCTTTCAGGTCGCTGGTCTCATATTTGAGGTTAGTACCCCATATTCTTGGCAACCAATCGATTTGGATTTATCATTTCCATCCATTTCTATAATTTTATTACACCTTTAATAGTAACTCTTTACATTTCAATGGACAGTAACACTCGCTTTGACGTATTACAATTACTCCATTAACGGTTTGTGTCTGTTTTGTCCGTAGCAAGACCAAACCTCAAATAAGTTGTTAATTTACCCTATATATTATTATAAGAGTGATGATATAAAAGCAATTTGCTCTGAACCAATAGAATTTTCATAAGATAAGTAATATCTAATGATAATTATAATCTTATTATCATAAATAAGTTAAACAATTAATAGTAAGGAAATCTTTCTATTCTATCCTTATCCAATTATATATTTTTTTAAAAATTGTATGATATGTATGGTAATATTTTAATATCTAAGTATTTATTTAATAAATTTGAAATATAAAATGGGAGTAAAATTGAATATTTTATTTTTTTTTCCAACACCAATTATAAACATTGACCATTTTATTAAAATTTTATTTAATAAATCAATAAGATTAGAAATATTATAAAATAAAAAAATATAAAAATTAAGAAGTCGTTTAAATAAAAATATATTGTAATTCTAAATAATTATTCAATATATTTAAAATGAAAAAATACCCTAAAACATAGAAGATTTTACAAAATAATATAAATTTAAAAATTAGATAAAAATATAATAGATTATAATAAAATTGGTAGGAGATTATGTAGATGTATGTTTAACTCTCCAATTAATAAAATCTCATAAAAATACATCACTTAATGAGATACATGAGAATCGTGAAATTGAGTATACTATAATTTTATAGAATTCATAGAATTCAAAATTGAGAATACAATTGAATGGGTTTTAGAATCCATACAATGCTCATTAATAGTTATTTAGTCAAGAAATCAAAAAGAATTATATTAAAACTATTACATTAGATGATTTCTAATTTATTTTTGTTATTTCCTCATACAATCTTGATTATATATTTATATGAAATAGGTGTACAAATGTAATTATATTTTCATGAACTCATAATTTACTAGTGATAATTATTTATTTTATTATCAAGCTTATTAAATTATTATTTAGTACTTTTATATTTATGTGGGTTTACGACGAACGCTGTTAATAATTAAAAATAAACTATTAATATTTATACATTTAATGGAATATTATGAATAATAATATTTTTAACACAAGATATATTATAAGGTTATAATATATAGTAGAATAATCTTCTTATATTTTTGAATTTAATATAATTTCAATAAAAATAATGTTACATTCAAAGTTACTACAATAATACATTAACAAAGTTGTTGTCTAATAATAGTATTTTACCGTTCATCCATATTTTTATTTTATTTTTTTATAACCATATCATTCGTTTTCTTGAAAATTATAATGACAAGAGCAATTTGCAATTAGATTTGAACAAACAGGTGAACAAAAATATATTAATAGAATATTAATTCATCAAAACTTCAATATGTTATTAAATTAATACCTACGGTAATTCATGTAGTTGTTTTAAGAATGTGACAACAATCAATTAAAATCAAAGACTATTTAAATAGTTAAATAAAATTATGATTATATTATGCTTAGAAACACTTATGAATTTTTATAGTCAATTCGATTTTCGTCCACCTAAGGCGCTAAAGCTGATTAGCCTAGTGTGACATTTGGCCGATACTTTTTATTTTCCTATTTAATTGGATAAAAACATCATGACATAGATCGTAAATAATAAAAAAATAAACAATGGCTATTTTATATATTTAAAAATAAAACTAAATTAAAAATAATAATATTTTTAACACAAAGATATTAAAATAAGTTTATTTTATTTTAGTTATGGTAGACTGTTAGTAAGAGTTAGCTATCGATTTCAAAGTAAAATAAATTGATCTTAATATATTATATTATTTAGTTAAGTTGCAAACATATGAATATAAGTTCATGAGTTCAAACTATGCATATTCTTAACAATATTAATAAAAACATCTTTAAAAAAAAAAAAAAAAAAAAAAAGAAAGACAAATCTCAAAAGTATTAATAAAAAATGTCTTTGAAAAAATAAAAGAAAGACAGAATGAAGAAAAGAATCCATTGTTTGACTATTTTTAGATTTTCTTTTTTCTTTTTTCTTTTATTTCCTTTAATTTTATCTTCCATAAATAAAAAGATATATTAAATTTCTATCCATAACCATTAATAAATGACAAATGAGTAATTATAAAGTTAGAAAGGTAATTAATCTATTAGATTTCTATCCATAACCATAAATGACAAATAGGTAAGTATAAAATTAGAAAAGTGTTGAAGGAAAAACGCGATTAGTGTGCCTTCGTCAACAAGTAACTGATGAGAAACAATTTAGATATTTGTTATTCTTATGTATTATGGAAACATGTTTGATATCCTATATAAAGGAAGGATGTATTTGATGAATAAGAGAACCCTAATTTCTACCGTCTTCTTTGTTTCTCTTTTATATATTCTCCTTATACTTTTACTTTTACACGTTATCAGCACGAAACTCTAACCTATTGAGAGTGATCAAGAATAAGTCTCCATACCCTATACACAATTTTCGTGGGTCAAGTTTCTAACTGCGTTATATGTTTAAAATTTTAGTTTCTCGAGTTTCAACCATTGGATCGAGCTCAGATTTTTAAAAAACCTTCCAAACCTTTTGAATAACATACTGAACGGTGGAGGTTGGATTCAGAGATACGAGAAAATATATAAAAATTTTCGAACAAAGCAGATTCTGCTTTCGCAATTTTCTGTGCAGAGTTTCTCAAAACAAGATATCTCACAATCGAACCGTTGGACCAATCCATATTTTGGATATGTTATCCCAAACATATACAGGTTCAATATGAACGGTGGAGATTTGAATATAAAGTCTGAAAAATCCGATAATGAATTTTGAACAGAGCTGATCCTGTTTCTCGGAACTGTCTGCCCAGCTTATTTTAAAAATTCAATTACGCACAATCTAACAGTTGGATGAAGCTGGATTTTGGGTATATTATTCAAAACACATAGAGGTTGAATCTGTACGATGGAGATCGGATTTGAAGCTTTTTATAATCCAAAACCTAAAAACAAAATTAGGAAAGAATCATGACTTTCCTCCAAGGTAACTCGAATTACCCTATTATTTATTAAATGCAACTAATAAATATTTGGCAATATGTATATATGGCATAGTATGTATTATTGTGCATGTATATGTATATATTTTTTCTATGATTATATGCATGTTGATCGAAGATTTCTTAGCACTCTAAGAAATCGTCTCCGCAATAGTACTAAGTCGATTATAGAGCGGTAAGCTTTCCCGAGTCGTGTCTCTCGAGGATAGATATAATTGGCAGTCGGTGTTTTTACTTACTCTCTTGCTAATTAAAATTACACTAATCTAAACTAAGAAAGCATTAAGTCATTGGTTTGGTTTGAGTTTTTGAAAGTTAATCAACTAAGACAAGAATTAAAAGAGATTTTAAATGAGAATAATGAAAATGAGGGTTTAGGGTGTTCGGTTCATCTCCACGGTCAATCGATTTTTGCCGAGCACTTAATCCACGATTCGGGGTTGTCAATCCCAAATGTCGATCAAGTATTGGGGTCGTCAATCCCGATTCTCAACAAGCTCCGACTAATGGCTTTAAACGAACTTAGACCCTAAACCCATAATTTCTAAACTAATTGCATCAAATGTAAATTAAAGCTTGATTGAAAATAATTAGTTGAAGTCTCATTAGTCAAACATAATTAACAACCTTAAATAACTTAACAACTACTAAACTAAATAAGCTTATAAAATTAAAAGAGAAAGACATGGAGGGAAATTAAAAGCATTTGAAATTGAAAAAAGTCAAAGGCTTTGAAATAGGACAAGACATATTATCAAAAGATGAAAGTTTCATAGTTCTTTCAAAACCCAAAAGCTTGCTTAACTAAAAGAGGTAAAAAGCTTGAAAGGAGCATTAATGGAGTTTGCAAGAATAAGGAAGAACAACAAGTTAGAAAATTACCAAGAGGATTTAAAAGCAATGAACAACAAAATAACTAAAACCCAACAACATACTTTAAGCAATTTCAACAAAGCAAACACAACACAACAACATGAACAATTAATCAAGAACCAAGCATAATAATAAAGGGGAAAAAACTACCAAATTGAATTGAACACCAAAGCTTCAAGTTAGCTACAATCTTCAAAGGAATAAGAAAGCTTCAACAAAAAAAGATCCACAAATGAAGAAGAACTAAGCCTAACTAAACTAACTACTTAAGCTAAACTAACCTACACTAAACTAGGGATTTATGAACTAGGGTTTAAAATTTGCAAGAGAAAAGCTTGGAATAAATGGAGCCAAGTCCCAAATTCAACCAATGAGAGTTATTTTTTTGTGGATAATGGGTGGGAATCATATATGGGTAGATAAGGGGCAAAATGGTTTTTTTTTCCTCCAAAACCACACATCCTTAGTGTTGTAGTCGATCGACTACCTTGTTCAAACGCCCCAGCTTCTGCCGAGCAGTCGATTGACTGAAACCCAGTCGATCGACTGCAAAATGTACGGAATCAGCCACCGATGTCCTCATATGAAATCTATTCCTTCCTCTTGGATTTCATTTGGCGTTGGATTTGTATCAATTAGAATTTTATTCCGAGAGTTATGGGCTCCTCACCAAAACCTGCCACAAGCGAGGCCATGGCGCACTGTCTCCACTTAAAGCTGCTTTTTACCATTATTAGACTCAGAATTAGGGATTGTTGTAAACACAAGAGTTGAAGACATTTATCTGAGATTTCCAATGATATAAGGTGTAGGCAAATGTCACTAGTGGTTTTGGAGCTATGCTTGTATTACAACAACTGATATATCCACCGAGCGAATGCGTGAGGTGACGATGAATATGGCCACATTTCTCGTCATTTCCGGTCGATCCTTGCATCAAAGATATGTCGTGGATTTTAAATGAGTTTCTTGGGTTTGAATCATCTTCCGACCTCGTCGTGGGCCCTCTTTGACCAAATTTGACCTTCAAAACAAAAACTAAAAAAAAAACTAAGAAAATATAAGAAAAACTACTAAAAACAAAGAAAACACCACAAAACATAAAACTAACAAAATAGGCCAAAATGACTCCTAATACCCATAAATGCAATAAAAACACATGCAAACACAACACAAAAAGGTAACAAAAAATGCGTACAAAAAAGTACAAATCACATGTGATGTTATGTGCAATATTGACAAACATGAGATTTTGCAATACTTATGCTTTTAGATGATTTCTGAGAAATCGTAAATAAAGTTATTTATACGATTAGATGAGAGATTGATCATGATTTTGTCAATATGTTTAGTTAATCATGAATTTAGATGAATTGATAGATATGTTGGTGGTTCTCTTCAAGTTGATTTTATAAGCTACTTTCAATGTATGTATTCTTGATTGTATATTTGAATATTTTCATGATAATGAAAGTTAAAGTATATTCACATGATATCAAAGAAAGATTATGACATACTTCAAATTCATTATCTAAAGAAATTGATTGAACTAACTCAATTTAAATACAATATAATAAACTCAAAAGAAATTGAGTATTTCCATCATTAGTTTGATGTGGAAACTAAAAGAACTACAGTTCCACAATAATATCATCCATCAACCCCCAATTGACAAAGAATCGTCAAACTTAGTCAAAGTCAATTCTCTAATGAACTTGAGACTTCATATTGACACCAAATCTTATATTGGAAACATATGTAGTTTCAAAATCTCAATAAACTTTGGGATGTATTCTAAATGAATATTTTGAGAATTTTATGAAACACTATTTCCAAGCCTAAGAGTCTAGTGAAAAGAAATTTATTTGCTTGCTAAAAAGGGTCAATGACTTTGATATGTTGCGACTAATAATACGTCTTACCATATGTGAAAAAGAAAGTCACTTTAAATGACAATAATAAATTGAGAGATACGATCTCACTCTATTTTTTTTCACTTGATCAAACATACAGATGCACTTGTATAATATTAATTATAATAATAAGTCATTGAGAGACATGACATTAATTTTCATAATACCAATGTTAGACCTCCGGATAAAGAAATTTCTTGAGGTTAACTAGGATCGATATGAATAGTGGAAATAACCTCAAAGTAAAGGGGAAGAGACATGTTGATCCCTACCTATGTGGAAAGAATGAACCACAGGGTAAGATATGTAAGAGTTCGTGATATTTATTGGTAGTAGTAGAAGTCATGAAGGTTCTCCCAACAAAATTGCTTAGTCAATGGATATACTCAATTTTGATTTATAAGATTTGTGTGTTTCTTACTTTACAAAGAACTTGTGAAAGTATAATCAATCATTCATATTAGACTATTGTGTTTGGTCTTAAAGTTTATTTTGAGTTAGATTCATATGATGTGGCCTGATTTAAATTAATTATTATTTTATTAGGATTATTGATAAATTTTACATTTCATTCTAAAGCATTGAATGTAATTGAGTTTATTTACCACACATTCACATACAAGGTTCATGAGCAAACTATTAGATATAATGTAACATATCTAGTAAATAATATTAGAATGAAAAGTATTTCGTTCAAATATCTTTGTAGAATGTGAGAATTTGTCAAGGAATAGACAATTATTCACTTAATTGATATTTATATGTGACAAAGTCTTGATACCTGGTGGCACATTGATTAAAGTCATAAAAGCTCGTTATGGACCAAGAGCGAGCGAACCTTGTTAAGTTTGATGATATTCATGTTGATGATTATCATTAAGAAGTACATTATGAGACTGGAACTATACTTTTAATTTATGTGGAAGAAAGCACGTTTTAGAGTCAATCTAGTAATTGTACTTTACTACTTTTTGATTATTGAATCATAAGTTATAAGCAACAAAGAAATTTTGGACACTGGCTCATTCAAGTTTTGACACGACTGACATGAATTCTTTGGTCATCGTGATATGATGGTTCATAGTATAAGAAACTAACATGGACATCTTTCATTTTGAGTGGAACACAAAATGAGATAGAAATTTGATGAAAAGTATAGTATCGAACTAATGTTGTTCAACTACAGCTAGTGCATTCTAAAGTATTAGGAGCACAACATCCATTCATATCTCAAAGATACATCACTCATTTTTTTCAAAACTTGTTCATTAGCGAAATTGTATGATTGAGACCTGCTTATGCTAAACATACAAAGTATAATATTCCATTCTTATAATTGATAATTGGTGATACATGTGGACATAATCATCTAAATACAGATTATTCAAATATTTTATAATTTTGGTCGATGTTTCGGCACGTATTGTCCATAAAAATGTTGCATTTGCAAAACTTCTAGCACATTTAATATGATTGAGGACTCACCACCCTTATAAAGCACCCAAACTCATAATGCTAGAGAGTTTACATCAAAAGTACTTGATGTCTATTGCATTTTAATAAAGATCGATGTACTGGATCTTATACCCTAATGTGCATATACAATAAGATCTCAAAGAAGACACCGTCAAAAGGAATATAGATGGTGAGTAAGACAATATTTATGCGCACTCATTTGTCTTTACACAAGGTTATGCGATATTGCACGCAACTCTTACTTATTCGTTTATGAACCCCTGCTAACCAGATATTTTGCGTATCAGTTGGTAACTAGATATAAGCCTGATAACTCATATCTACGCATATTTGATTAAGCAGTATATGTGCCTATTGCGCCCCCACAGTGCATTCATATGGGTTTCTAAAGACGATTAAGTATTTATGTTGGATATGAATCTCTAACAGTCATCCGCTATTTGAAACCTTTCACAGACAATCTCTTTATCACTAAATTAGCGAATTTGTTACTCTAATGAGACATTCTTCCCGTCGTTAGGGGGAGATAAGAAAAAGTATTTTCTAATGGAACGACAGGAATATTTTCATACTATGTCTCATTATGATCCCCGCATTTCACAATGTAACGTGAAAGAAAAGTAAAGTGAACAATTGATCTTCAAAGTATAGAAGACTCAATTTCTAAAGTGATGAGATCATATATATACAAGCTGCAAATGTGTCTGCAAGGTTAAAAGTCCCCATAAAGGGCACAATGTCACAGATTAAGACATTGCAACCATACTTAGTGGAGGTGTGGTTGAGGTCGTGACTCCCAAAAAGAACAGGGGGAGGTCACTTGGTTCGATCAATACTCGCCCAAGGAATAGAGGGCACGTATGGTATAAATTCAATTAATCATCAATGAAGATAATAATTCTCATGATATTATCTCTGATTATACTTATGTCCATGAGTCATTACTGGAGGAAGCTCCGAAGTTAATATGATTCCAGAGAATAAAGAAATCTCAATGTACAATGTGATTTTATATGAGTTGATGGAAAGATATTCCACATACATTGATGATAGTATCGAACCACGCTCTATTGAAATGTCAATATTGAGCAAATTGACCTAATTCTAAAAAATAAATCCAGGTAGAACTAAATTCACTGACAACAAGACAGGTGTTTGGTCTGGTAGTGCTAACCTCACCAAGTGTAAAGCCTTTAGGACATAAACAAAGTTTTGTCAGAAAGCGCAATGAGAAAAATAAAGTCATGAGATGCAAATCTATACTTGAAGCACAAAGTTTCTCAATACGCCCTGTAATTGACTATGGGGATATGTACTCTCCCATAATAGATGTTATAATTCCAAATAACTGAGAATGCAGCTTATACCTGTGGTTACATCATATCTCTATGGAGATCATGATTTAGAGATATATATACGAAAGTGCTTGCTGGCCTTTCATTACCAAGGCAAGTGACTCTAAGCCACGGAGTGCATTTGCAATTAAATTAAAACACTCACTTTATGTATTGAAACAATCCAGATGGATGTGGTATAACCGTCTAAGTGACTACTTGATTGGGAAAAAATAATCTATGCCCTTGTGTATTTATAAATAAAATAAGTTTTAAATTTACGATTATGATTGTATATGTCGATGAAAGGAACATAATATACACTCTTAATGAAATAAGAGATATCGCTAGTTATTTAAAATTCTAATTTGAGATAATGCATCATGGAAAAACTTGGTCATGTTAAGGTTTTAAACTAAAACCGAGTTTGTGGAATACTAAACTCTACAGTTTGCATATATTCAAAGGATGATCAGGCAATTAAATATGGATAAGTGCAATATTCTAGCACTCCTATGATTGGTCAAAGTGAAGATATAAGGAAATATCAATTTCGTCAGTGGAATGACAAAGAACTGATGGGAGCTGGAATTCCCTTCCTATGTATAATATGCGCATTATTGTACCATTACTAATACACTTGACCAAATATTATTTTCTCAAAATTGTTATTTTGATTTAACTCAAGAAAGCGCAATGTCACTGGAATGGAATCAAAATATAATTTGATTCCTAAAAGAAACCATTGATGCGAGTTTATTTCTCTCATTCATAAATATAATTGGGACTGCAGATGGTCTTGTAATCCCTATAGAAAATGTTGAGTTTACTTCCTACTGTGAAACACCACATAGTATCGTTGATGTTGGTTACCCATTCGATCCATGTAAAGAGATCATTATCATACATGTAGTAGTTCGTGAGTATCTACGATAAATGTTATGATCATTCATATATCTGATGATAGTGGCTTGAACTCTATCACTGAAGAAAATGTGATAATACGAGTAATATCACCACAACTCTTCTACAAACAACAACTATACACTTTCTCAAGAATCAAGTAAATTGAGGAAGTGGAGACTTCCAAAGTTCTATTGATACATATCAAAGAGAGGTGTACACTTTAGGGCGAGTCTCAACATAGGTGTGTTGTACTTTTTTTTCTTAGACCAAGTTTTATTTTTCTCATTAGATTTTGTTACTTGGTAAGGTTTTAACGAGGCAACAATAAAACACCATTTCACCATTTGACTTGGAACAAGGGGGAGTGTTTAAGGAAAAAAACAATTAGTGTGCCTTCGTCAACAAGTAACTGATGAGAAACAATTTAGGTATTTGTTATCTTTATGTATTATGAAAACATGTAATTGATACCCTATATAAAGGGAGTTTTTGATAAATAAGAGAACTCTAATTTCTACCGTCTCCTTCGTTTCTCTTTTATATCTTCTCCTTATACTTTTTCTTTTACAAAAAATAATTAATTTACCTAAAATTCATTCATTTGTTCCGAAACAAAGTGCTCCGTGTAAACTTATTGATATTATAATATTTAACCATTATTATTTTACACTCGAGTTGTGAATTTATCATCAATAAATCAATCAAATATATATATATAGAGAGAGAGAGGTGGGTTCAAATAGAACCATGTCATTATATGCGAATCTGCGAACTAGTGTTTTTATTATATACCAGCAGTGCTTTTATTATACAATCACAGTCCTTTAATAATATTTTTAGTTATACACAACAGTAGTGCTTTTATTATACAATTATATTGTTTTTAATCAAATAAGGAAATACACAAAAAATCTGATCCATCCATTTAATTAGATCTAAGGCCTATAATTGACCATAGGTTCACATATAATGACATGGTTCTCATCTGAACCTAATCCTATGTATATAATGCCAACCTAATCGTTGTAGATGGTAAGTTATGTTGAGCTGCGATGATTTATGTTCAGCAAAAGTGGCGAACAGAACTAAAGATGGAATGACCTTGATGAAGGCCTTAAAAGGTGCATTTTAAGACCGCAATAAAATGAAATCAAACCTTTTCATGAATGAATGTGGACCATAATTAATGATATGTAAACGAGGAACCTAGCTAGTTCGAAATGGCCACTTATCACTAAGACTGTTTGGAAAGCCATATATCTCTTTAAGTGGACCTATCAGAACAAAATATAGCGAAAATAACTTTAGCAATTGAAAATAACTTAGATAACATCATCATCATTTCGACCTTCAAGCACTTAATTAGTGGATAGTTTAACACTTGATAGTAGAACATTGCACAAATAAGATCAAGATCAATAGCAAATACTAAGAGAGTACCCCCGAGAAATATAATCTGCTTCCTATGATGGATATTAATGCAATACATAATAAACAAATATTATTATTCACATGATAATACAGAAAGTTCATCCGACCCAAAATCTCTAATACTTGCAACGAAACGAAGCACATTTGCCTAAACAGAGAACCATCTTTTCTTCTTTTCTTTTTATTTTTTAATTTTCTTCTGATATCTGCCAAAATATAATCCACATCACTGGATCGAGGAAGGCCACTATCTCGTGCTGCTCGTCAAAGGGAACTTCGTTCATGCCCTGCTACCCCTTGTACGCACTCTATCAATAATCATTTGCCTACCGGTTAAATCTTCTTCATAACCAACAACCTGCAGTTAAGCAAATCGATTAAAATAAAGAATTAGCATGTAAGCAGAAACTGGGTACATCCTCTCACTATTGTCAAGCTAAGGAGCCTACCTACAGAATTAAATTCAAGTTGAACAAAGAGGAATATGTTATATATGTAAAGAAGAAACCTGGGAATCAGTTTGCGTTTCACTAAATCCATCATAAGGGTTTGTAGCTGCAGCCTCAGCGGCAGTGTTATCATCCCTTTTTTCTATTCTGAAACAGCAAAAGTTGGACGAAGATCATTAACCACAAGCATTGTAACACACGGGAGGGCAAAATTGGGGATCAAATTCCCAAATTTCGAATGAGAGACAATTTGGAAATTTAAATCCCTAAATCAAATCACTTAGGGCTTTGATATACCGGTTGATCAGCCCATTTTCAAGGCATATTATGAGAAAGGAAAGTCAAATCTTACACATAAGAGGTCATAATCAGGCAAATTAAAAAGATGTATGGAGTAGTGACAATCTTTTTCAAGAATTACAGATGTTCCTGGGGGGGGGTGAAGGAAGGAGGGGGGGGGAAAGGTAGTGACGAAGTCATTCTCTGAATGCTCCGTGAAATGAGGGAGAGATCCAGAAAACCTCTCCTCCATGCAATGATCAAAATAACAAATCTAACTACCTGACCAAATTACTAATCTGCAGTTACTTAGCCTTCCATTGAGCATGAAATTAAAAAAAAAAAAAACACAATTATAGTAAAAACATGAAAGAGTTCAGTAAAGATATAACATAGCGTCACCTGTTTAACCAGTTCTTTGATGGCCCTGGAATAGACTGTTGATCGGCATGCCTTTGACCAAGCATTGTAGAATTAGAAAACAGAAACTGCTCGTAGTCAAGGACAAACTTCAGTAGCAATAAACTGACTTAAAAAGATCAAAATATAGAAAGATTACAAGGATACATTTTCATGGCAACCGCTTGTCTCCTGAGACTTCCGATCTTGGATCTAATAAGAGACTCCAGTTAAAACATGGTTTAACACATTTATAACATGGTTTTACAAGAGAATGAGATATCAGAATTTAACCTTGCTTGTTTGCTCCAACAAATCCTCAATAGCCGCAGCAACATCAGGAACAATAGAAACATCCCCAGAATTTTCAGTTACATTGTATTCTGTAGGATTCTTCAGATTGAGAGAATTATCAATGGTGGACTCGCAAGATACCGAACGCTTCATACTATCATTTCGCAAAACTCTTGCCCTCTTACTACCACTAAGTGAGTAAGTTTCTTCATCTGTTTTCATATTTCTCATATCGTGTAATGAACTGTGATGTTGAGAGGCATCAGATGTCATCCTAGTGGATTGGGTAGGATACTGACTAACAGAATATAATCCTTCTTGCCGATCTTGAGAGGTGAGCTCTTTAGGGTGAAACCTTTCCAAATCAACAACTTTGTTCTGTACTAGCATCAAGAGCAGCCGAGTTTAGAATAAAACCAAAAAAAAACGAAACAAGAAATGCAGTACTCGAACAGAGTGAGGGAAAGGATAAAGAAAAAAGTGGCTGCAACGACCTGTGTGGCGCATTCATATATCCACTCAGCTGTAACTACATGTATACCCCATCTACAAGCAGCTTCATATTTGTCACCATCAGCGAATTTACATAGTAGGTGAGTGACTTTCTTTGTCAATTTTTCAATGAACTTTATCCCGAGAACATAGCACAAATTTCTTAGCAATTTCCTTTCTTTCACTTCATACCGCGAAACACAGATGCGATATCTTTCAAATCCAGGTAAAGGGATTTCGCACAGAAGTGGAGAATAGAGAATGTGACTGCTGGCATCCAGCAAATAACCATCCTTCAACAATAAATTCCAACTCCATTAGCATTCTAACAAAACGCATTAAAACCTTGTACAAAAAAGAAACAGAAAAAAAAAAAAAAGGCAATACCATCCCTAAGCTATTAAAAAGCATACAAAAAAGATTCCTAAGTCAAAATAATGCTAAGGTCAAGACCTAAGGAATCCCAAATTTAGGTGGGAACAAAAAGTATGCGCATTCTTATAATGAAATATTTGGCAAATATACCAATAATCATCTAACTTTGGCAAATATATCAATCATCTAACTTTTTGCAAGGAGAATGTAACTTGATGTCACATGCACTTGCGTCCTTTCAGAGTAACCATTATCAAAGGTGAAAGGCGCACCAAGGCACAAGGACTTCTGGTGAGGCGCAGCGCGCACCTTTCAAACACAAGGCGTTATAAAAATAAATAATGAAATAACAAAATAACAAATTTTGTTGTTAGACTATCAACAAGCTTATATAATGTTATAACTAGTAGCATTCCAATCCCAAACATATTAGTCATGACAAGAAAATAAAACAACCTACAAAAAGCTCCAAGTTCAACTTTTAAACACATTATGACAAGAAAATATAACTGCCCACAAAAAGCGTAACGGTTAACAAAAAAAAAGGTAAAAAAAAACAACTTTTGAAGAAAATATATATCATAGCACAGAGGCGAGCTCATGCACATGACAAAGGTGTGTGCCTCTTCAACAGCGGCCGCCTAGGAAAGAAATGACTTAGTGCAATCCTTGATCATGAAGCAGACAACTAGTCTGGCTTCCACTGGAGTCACTCAAGAGCCAAAAATTTATACGATGGCTAATTTGTTATTTGCCAGATAAGCAAGTTTCTATGTCAGAATTTAGCATTGTCCATCAACTGAGCCTATTAGATAGAGAGAGGGTTCAGTAATACACAGATACCTCCAGACAAGAATGGACCCAATGAGTGGTGACATATGTACTCCTTACAGTACTGGTCAGACTGGGCCCTGCTCCATGACGCTCAATAATGAAGTGCACATTCTTCTCATTTTGATCTGCAGCCACCTCTCCACCGCCTTCATTAATCCACAGCACTATTTCGGGCCTCTAAAGAGAAACACATGTGAAGTCAAAAACAAAGAAATGACCAACAGTGGCAAATAACTCACTGCGTCTAAATTGGATAAATAAACGAGCTGAATAAAAATATCAAGTAGCAGTAATAGGCCTTTGAACAGGCAACACAACACGAGAGAGAGGGAACATATATATCCTTTAAATTCTATCTAACACGGATCATCAAAGCAAGCTACTTTAGTCATATCGATAGCTACAGTTCACTTCACACCAGCGAAATTGGTAGCTAACTTAATTGCCATTTCGCTTGCAGGTAAAGAGGTAGCACAATTCCAGTACTTAATCAGTGGACCCATACGAGGAAAGCATGAAGCAGGTTGATATCGGACTCCATACTTTATTGACAGCCGTGCCTACTTTGCTTCCATAGTCAACATAGCACCGTCAAATATACGGAAGATAAGCATCTAATTTCCATAAAAGGGGGGCCTATCCCTTAACTAGACTGTTGCCTCGGACCAATGAGAAGGACGATGTAAGAGTTTATAAATATTACACAATATTTACCATAGAAGGGAAGAAGATTCACAGCACATTAACATGTTGCTGGCACAGATGTCTAAATTCTTAAACCAATTGGACCAATATCAGAGAAATTTAATGTCTGGATTGTCTGGATTGTCTGGATTGAAGCACTACATGTTACACATCGATATGCAATCCCACGTTTAATTTTAATTAACCCAATAGGGTTTTAATTATGTAAGTAATTAGGGGGCTAGGTACATAGGGTTATGTTTAGGGTTATATTTCTATTTTTAGTAGGTTATTGTCACTATTTAAGGTTATCTTTGGATTAGAGTATTTTGGTGGCTATAAGCTGGGCGGAAATATTTCCCAAGGTGAACCTTGTGTTCTTGTTCTTTATTTTCTACGTTAATAATATTATTTGCTATTTTCTTCCATTACATGCCCTTGACTCTATCAATACATTCCAAGCTTACACACCTAGCTGTTATATAGGTAGATTTGTGAGTTAGGATATTGGTTTTCCTACTGGTAAATTAACAGCAAGTCCCCTTTAAGTTAATCCTACTCGAAGGGTTAATAAATGACCAACTATGTTGCTCGGACTCGGGACGGGTGTCTGACACGGGCGCATATTCAAAAGTCCGACTCTTCGTTTTCAAAAGTTAGGATACACGGACACGGCTTAAAAGGATCCAAAATTACGGTTCGAGTATGGGGATACGTCTATAGATACATACAAAAATATATAAGAACTTCGTATGAGTTTAATAACATTTAGAAATATGGCCAAATCTTCAATTTTGAGGAAATTAAAAATAGGCCCAAATTCAACTTTCAATTGGAATCATAAAATTATGCCCAGACCTTAGTTTGAGTCCAACTTAAAAATAAATAAAATAATAATAATAATAATAATTGATAAATAAATAAAGCCCCAAACTTAAATAGAGCCCAATTGAGAGACCACAATCCTAGCTCCTTCTCCTTCCCACAGGCAGTGCCTAAGAGTTCTCCTTCCCAGACGGCTAATAGCTTAAACAACCGACTGCCGCTAGAAAAGATGATCAGAGACACCCGACAGCCCACCGTCAAACTCTTATTTTCTTTTCTCCACTTCGTCTTCGAACACCTGCCGCATCCACTTTCCCGGGGGAGGATACGGTGCATATTGAACATCCGCACCCGTGTCGTACCCATAAGACACGGGTACTCCTATTTTGAAGATTACGAGCATCAGAGATGACCAAGCAAGTATGATACTAAGCTATGTAAAGTTGTAAACTTGACGAAAATAAATCCTGTCAATTAGACCTAAGCCATTTTAAAGAATTTGAGCAAAGAGTACTTTGAAAATAAACTGCAAAGTCTTGATAATATTTTGAAATAGCATGCTAACGAACTAGAGATATTGTACAACATCTTACTAGACTGCAGGAACGACAGTGAGTTTCACATTCAGAGGTTTTAAAAATTGAAGACCAATACAAACTTAATATTTTAAGAAAGTGGACAGGGAAAAAAACAAATGCTAACTAGACAGTACACACTAATGTTACTTGGAAAGCAAATGGACAGAACGAATTACTTGTTCTTGGGGAAAAGAGCTTGAAAATCGGAAGAGCTTCCCCTTAAATACAGTTGAAGACTTTATATGCTTCAATCCATTGCTCACTCCGCTATGCATCTTCAGCTTAGCTTCTTCTTTCAAACCTAAAGACATAAACCAACCTTAAGTAATATGTTTGGCGCTGCTTGTTGCAATGAATTCTTTACTCTTACCAAATGACACATCAAATTGAGAACTTTTGGCCACCAAGACGTCGTCCACAGTCTGAGAAATGGAGGATTTCCCCTGTTTCGAACCAGTCATGCTAGTTGCAGTTGTTTTATTGAAAGTTATAGGATCTATGAATAGGGTAAAGAAATAAAACCATTAGAAGGGCTGAATGGAGATCCAAAAGTCAACCATATTCAACACAATCAATAGTTTCAAAATCCAAACAGATGCCTTTTCCAAGGGCTAAATATTTTGTGCACCTTTGGGAAGAAGTAAATCGTAAGCAATGTGGCTCTGAAGTACAGGAACTTCCTTCTTTTTGAAAGTGCATTCTTCAAGCCATGTCGTTTTGACAATATAAATTACTCCTAAAGCTGCAAGGCTCCTTACTTCCTTCGTTTCACTGCAGAACCATTTACCATGCCAAACCAAATTAGTTATCAAATACCTGTTAGCACGATATTTGACTTGATAATAGGTAAGTTAGCATCTGTACTGGATAATCATTATTGTAATGCTTACCACAACATCAAATTTTTACACTAGGTAATTAACTACCTAATTGCTAAGTTAATTAAGTATCTAATTGCCAATCTAGTAATAATGCATCCATGTCTTGTAAATTTGAAAACGAAAATCTAGGCACCTACGAGGGAAAACAAGTTAAAGTGTGAAGCCCTTTCTGTGGAGAAATACATAGGATCAACTCTCCATGTGATATAACTAATTTATCCACCTTGAATGCAACGAAGATGTTTATGCAGCTAGCACAAGTTCGTTAAACAGATACCAATACAATATCAATTAGACATGAACACTTTGGCAAATAGTCCAAGTAATATGATCATAAAAAAATAATAATAAAAATAGAAATTATTGGTCTAGAAAACGTAGTGTCTTTAATATGATGGGTTCACACTTAAATGCTAGGGTTACATAGGAGTAAAATCAAAATTTCAGCAACATGAACAACCACTTAATATGAGTGCAAGAAAAAATAACAATAAAGTTCCTCACTCTGCAATTAGAGGAGGAAGTTATTCAGTGTAGTGTGTACTGTGTACATAGATTGGACATTAGTACAAGCTTCATGCAAGTTAATTGTAGTTAGTCATTATGCACAATCATATAAGTGTAGGATAAAAATTACGATTGCTTCTACAGTGCCTTGAGCTAGTTCAGAAAGGAATCAAGTGAAGAATTTCCATAGGATTTCAAGTATAGATGTTAGAAACTTAATGAACTAATATAATGATATGTACTCAAACAAATAGTTGATGCATGCATATTCTAAATATCTTACGTCTCTGATGGATTTCCAACTACAACATGCGTCAATTTCTGATTGAAAGACATATAACGAGAGCCACCGCCTTGGCGAACCATGTCAACTAGCTTCCGTAATTCAGAAGCATCAAAGCCTACAAGTAGAACTCTGCACTCAGACAAGTATAGATCATCATCCTCGCATTGAGAATCATCAGCAATACAACGAGCAAAATCAGAATCATGTTTGTTCTCATCGTCAGGTGGATCTTCCCCCTCTTTAGGTAATGGAGGAACCCCAACAAATGTAGGATGGGTGTTTGGCAGGGGAGTTTCAAGCTCAGTCTCCATATCCTGAACAGAAAAATTGGTTTCTGAATCCGAGGCAGTGGCCATAGATGATGAGCTATATTGTGAATTTCTGATAACTTTGCCTCGACTATGTTGCTCCGATGTCTTTAAGCTACTCACAGAAGATGCAAAGGTTCCTTGAACATGGTAGGACTCTTCACTTAGGCATGCTATTTATCCAAATGCCCAAGAAAGAAACCAAGAACCATGAGGAGAAAGACGAAAAAAAGTCAGGAATCATCAGAAAGCTACTCTCAGATGAAATAGATTACGTTGTAGAAAATCAAATGGAAACATTACAGATATATACATGATTTTTACCTCTTCTGGCAACAGACTGATGAAACCATTTCCGGTAAACTATGTATATGTGACCCCATCTTTTAGCAACCTTATATTTATCACCTTCAGGAGCTTACGGAAAGTTAAGATAACCAACGCAGATATTAAAATAGAAAACATAGATAACAAGCAACAAGAAGGTGGATGAAATTTCATTCACAAGGAGAAAAATCTCAATATCATAGTAACACTGTGAAAAGAGTGAAAAGACTGAAACTAACAAGAAGTCAACATAAAACTGTTACCAGAATTCTGACCTCGGATACTATAATGCTGAAGAAGCACACACAGTTGCGCCAGTAGATAAATTGATATCCAAAATAACATTAAAAAAAAAGGAAACACAAAGGATATATCACAGACTAAATGTGTGCATCTCTTAGTTAGTTCAGCAGAATATTTGCCACCATTTTTCATAACAAGCTTCTCCATTTCCTTGCGTTCATCTAAAAAAAAAAAATGACCATCCTAAATTAAAAGTGTCCTTTCATCTAATTGCCAAAAATAAAGAAACCAACATCATGTATTCAACCTGAAGGAATTCCACTAACACATATTGTTAATCCAGAAAATGGAAGAACCTTGTAGGGCTCCTGAGGAACTACACGGTGCTCTTTCCAACACTGAAGAAGCCAGTTTGTCGTAACAATTGGTTTTTTGAGATTGTTTAGAGCCCACTGCAAAAGTTTGAAAAAGGAACAATGAGAAAAAGAAAGAGAACAAGTTAAGATACTGCCATTGAAATTACAGGTGGGTATTTTTTTTCACCCTCTATTCGGCAGTAACTTTGTTTCCCCACTCTCTCCACCTCATCGCTTTTTAGAAGAATTTTGACAGATGAAACAGATATGAACACATAAAACAACTCAACCACCATCAACAAAATACAATCCATATGACGAAGAGGAGAAAAAATCATTTCTTATTGGAAGGTTTCTTTTAACTTGCTCATAAGACAAAACAAATCTGTAAGAGAAACAAACCAGAAAAATCGAGCACGCATGTAGAGAACCGCAGAACTACGAAATGAAAGTCACAGATACTTCTCACAATGGAACTGAAAATTTTCCAATAAGTGTGAACCAGCAAACAACCTGCAGGTCATACTCCTGGCTTACGTGGAGCATAGGGCACATATTTATTCTACAAAGAAACAGGGACAAATAGGGAAACACTAGGATACTCTATCACTCTAATCAACCCATAAACCATATAAAAACATCAGAAGGTTGCCCTCATCACAGCTTGGCTCATTTTCAAACTCCCAAACCCCGACATATGGTACTTCGTATTCGACTTCAATCATATCTCCGAAACAATAATTCAGTTGGAGAAATGCAAATTATTTCCCATGCGGAGGACCCCGGGTTGCCCTCATCACACCTTGGCTCATTTTCAAACTCTCAAACCCCGACATATGGTACTTCGTATTCGACTTCAATCGTATCTCCGAAACAATATTTCAGTTGGAGAAATGCAAATTATTTCCCATGCGGAGGACCCCGGATTTGATTAATTCAAGTTTAAAGAAAATATGAAATTCAAATTCAGCATCTTACTCCCTCTGCAAAAAGGATATAGGGACTCCAATAGATTTTAGCAAACTAAGAGGACTACCTCTCTGTTATTGTGTGTGCAATAAATACCAACGTAAACTCTATCCGTACAAGAAAGTTTACAAATGAAAGTCTGAAGTACAGTAATAATGATCCCAATATTATACACATGTTCCATTCTGAGATATGATAGCTTTCTAAATCTAAATCTTAGGGACGGAAAATAAGAACGAACACCTCTGTGCACCTGAAATGTGGTTATTTAACCAAAGATAACTGTAATTACACAGTTTGATCTGGTACCTCTTAGGACATAATATGGTTCGTTAGCTACAGCACGAGAAGAAACTAATCCCTGCATAATGTTGTTACGACTGCACAGAAGAATATTCTTCAGGTGCCTGATATTGATGTGGAGAAGGACCATAGATGGCCAATAGCAAATGCAAGGTAAGTAGGAAGAAGTCAGGGAAAGTATTATCAACAGACACTAGCATACTTCAAACTGATGGTAGTGCTCTTTTAGGAGAAGAATACGCAAGCAAGGTTTCAGGTTCTACAGGAAAATTTATCAATCATTGTCTTGCTAGCAGGCGCCTCCATTGGGATTTGAAACCCTTTTCTAACAATCCAAGTTTTTCATTTTATTTTGTTCTTGTTCCCCATTCACAATGTCTCTTATATCACATTAGGATTGTTAAGCACTTGCACAAGTCACTCCTCCAGAAGAAAGATTTGCACCGGCTCATCTATCATCTGCTGTGCATATCTGGAGATAGACGAGATGGCCCGTGCATATATTTCCTCTGGAAGGGTGAGTTGTGCATATTATTTAGTAGATCACGAAATTACAGTTCAGGCTTTGATTTTATTAAATTGAAGTAGAAAAGTGTTATGCACAGGTTTCATGATTCATATTCCTCCTCATTGACGTGTTTTGGCAAGTTTACCTCAAATCAGTTTGGTTGGCAAAGTAATGAGGTACAAATGAACCCACTCAGAGTACATATAAACACATTACAGCTCATTACTTCTATCATCAACTCCAACATGCCCGAGGGAATTTCTCAAGGAGAATATGATCTAGAAACCAGCTATGACCCCCATGGCACCCGAAAGCACCTTATCCTCTATAAGCTCGAAGTACAAGTGTAGACTATATTACAAGGGTATACATTATTATAACTGCTCACGTTATATCACATTATTATTGAGCCAAAGGACATCTCATGAACTAAACCTTCTCAAAGATTATAAAAATAAAAGCACCAAGAGAGAGAGGGGTAATGTCCCAAAGAAACTAACAAACAAATAATTTTAAGTTATATCATATGCTGAAAACTAAATCAAATTATATTCAAGTTATACACGTATATTCAAGTTATACACAGATAGCTTAAACTTTGGTTTAATTGTCAGAATAAACTCAACATATCAGGCATGAGTTATTGATTCTTGTAGTATCTTGAGTGCCTAAAAGTTATTAGTATCTGTAATAACAAGACCTTATTAAGTCATCGAACTTGGATCATATACATATACATGATATATTCAAAGAGTTCCTGGTCTGCGGAAATAAGGAACAGGATAAAAACCTTGTATTTTTGAGCCAAAACATTCTTTGCAATAACAAAATTGACATCTGAGGATGCTTTTGTATGCAACACTCCTCCCATTGCAGTGACCATCTTTGCAATATCAGCCTACAAGTTTAAAAAGAAAGTTAACAGGATATGCGGTCTAAGTGAAATGGAAGGTACCATGCAATGAATGCCCCCAATCCAAGTGGATGAGTAACAAAAAGTATCGCAGTATGTCACAATTGCCATAACTAGAGAGGTAGTAAATGCTTAGATGTCAAACAACTTTGCTGAAAAATATTTTTTGTTACCCCAAATCCAGTAATATTGGCATTTTCACATGAGGAAGATTACAAAATCGTACAAGTAAAATTCAATGACTTTAGTAACAGTGTATCACAATAATAAAGAAAATGATTAACGTAATCAGCTTCACTTTTCACGTCAGTAACAGAGTATCACAAATAGTCAAGGAAATGATTTTAGTAATAAGCTTCACTTTTCCGATCATAATACACTCTTAAAGCATTTGCAGAATATGAATGCGCAATGTCAGTTGAATAATTGTTCCAATCGATGACATGAAGAGGACTGTTGTCAGTAGGTAGAAGATGCATCATATTTAACAGTCATAAGGAGCATAATCTTGGAGCAGCCCAACAAAATAAACTTTAATAGATCTTGAAGTCACATTAACTAACATAACTAATGTGACATGCATTTTCTATGTAAAAACATGGGGCTAAATTATTAAAGTTTATTACTCTAAGTGGCCTCATCAAGACAAAAACAAAATTTCCACCAAATCTATCTTCGTAAAGGTAGGAAGATCCATAACCAGAAGAAAACCGAAATTGGCTGCAACTAGCAAGAGGATACCACCTACAGTCAAATTGTATTAATTGGAAACTTAAAAGGCTAAATACAAGAATGAAACTGTCAATATTATCATAAGGTGTGATTTTTGGTTTAATTGAGAAGAAAATATGAGGTTATTCCAATCCCATTCTTAATTCAATAAAAATAGGGAGTAGCTGCAAACCAACACTTTACCTTTTCATCCTTCTCAAAACCTGAGGCAAGTATGTTGACGCCGTCCATAGCAAGGCAACAAGTAAACCCTTGATTAGGTGGCACTCTATGTTCTTTTGCGCATGACAACACACATTGCGGACCTGGCACGAGAAACTTTCAGCTAAAATTAAAAAATTGAATAATTAAACTCAAAAGGATAATTATTAAAATTTCAAAAAGCTTAAAGAAGAATAATAAATAGTACTTAATCAAACTCAGAGTTCAAAGTCAACCAAGCTCATGTGATTACAACAAAACCATTACAAGCAATTCAAGTTCCAGCAGATATACACTGTACATTAAATATTAAAAAAAAATGTTAAAAGAGACCAAAGATATCTTTACACAATCAACCGAAAGATTGAATAACAAAAGTACTTCACATACTTATGGAGAGCTGATAGATTCAGCATATTGATTCAACTAATTGATTTCAAGTTTTTGAAGCAGAAAACTACAAAAAAATAAGTTCTTCTTGCATGCACCGTGCAAGAGGTAATAAATGGTTTTCTAGTTCTTTTGTGTATTCCTTTTTAAGTGTTTGTACATTACGTAATACAAAAATGACATGGCGAGTTCCATCTGCGATTAATTACTTTTTGGGTGTCTATCCTTCATGTTATAGTTTTTAGCTATTTTTTTCACAGAAACAAAATACTTATGTTGTTGCTAGTTATGCTTGACTTGTACATGCTCTGTCCGTGAACCTATAATATTAACTATCTCGTAGGACAATGCTGATTACTTGAACTGGGCAAATGATTGATGGGCTTCCCAAAATGATTCATAATTTGCAGTTCTGATTAAGCATATTGAATTGCTGAACACACACTGTCATATTATCTTCTCTTAGTATAAATAAACTTTTACGCGTGAACGGATTAGACTAGAAATGTCATAATATAAGTTCTTCTATCTCTAAATAGAAGCAAAAACTTCAATTGTTTAATTACATTACACACCAAAATTCAGTGGCAGCATAACTAATTAACTATGATCTACTATATAAAATTTCCATCCAAGCCTAAAAGGCCTGTTCCTCCACTAGCTAAGTTCCAAATCTCATTTAAAATTTTGGCAAGAGAAACTACATACTAGCAAGATTTCCATTAGAAAAACGAAAGCCAATAAAAAAAAAGTACCGATCAGATTGCAGCCCTTTGATCGAAGATCGTCAAACTTTTCCTGCAAACATAAATCCCAATTCAATTCAAATGCAAATCCAATTCAAAATTTTCCCCAAACCCAAAAACAACATTGAGTTAGTAGGTATGGTTCTGTACATGTTCCGGTGAGGCGATGACGTGATAATCGTTGGGCCCGTTGCGCGAGGGGTCGCAGCAGAGGAGAACCTGTGCGCCGTTTAGCTTTAACGCGTCGTGGAGAGCGTCGAAGAGCTCCGGCGGGACCAAATTCCGCGACATGAATACGTTCGCTCCTTTAAACACTTTTGTCGCCATTCCACAGGGTATTGCTCAGTTTCTCTGTGTGTGTGAGAGATGGTGTATGCATATAACCCAGATTTCTGATTAGGATTTTCGATTGAAGGGTTAGGGTTGCTGTTCGCCGGAGGTGATTTTCATTAAGCGCGGGAAATGTTTTTGCTTTTCCATTTATGGAGTGTTGGAAACACTTAAAAATTGAATTTAAAAAGAAAAAGAAAAAAAAAAAAGAGAGCTGCATTTATATTCATTCATTTACTAATAAGTTTAATTTAATGATTGTTATTAAGTGAAAATGGTATTCACAAGGCAGCTAGAATTTCCCAATAAAAATACAAACTATCATAAAAATATATATATTTTGAACAAGGAAAGGTGATCCGCAATTGATTCAAATTTTAAACCTCGTCCAAATCAAATCCCTTACCCAGCGGAAATTGAAGCTGTGAAGGAGAATTCGAAAATGACGAAATGCAATCTTCGGTCGACATGAAATCTCTGCCTCTGCGAAAATTGATACTGCAAGTTCTGCTATAAATAATCTCCCGTCAAATGTCAAGGATGGTGAAGAAGAACAAACCCTCCAAGTAAGTTTTCAAATTGTTGCTCTTTACTAGATTTTTTTCTTGTTTTTCAATTAGTTTGTAGTTGTTGTCTGTTTTTTGGTTACTCTAAAATTATAAACTGAAATGAATAGTGTGTGTGTGCTATTAACAATAACGTTATTCAACGATTTATATGTTTGGAATTATTTGAACTGTAGTTTTGAATTTGTGTTTTAGTAGTTCTGATTGTCGATGTCATTTTGATTAAAAAATTTATTTTTTAATTTCAAACTACGTTGTTAAAAAATTGAATGTTGAATAAGTAGTTTGGATAAGTAGATTGCAATATGTACTTAATGTAGTTTGGATAACTAGTTGGGAAAAATAGTTTGCATAATTACAAACTACTCTCTCACTTCGTAATTATAAACTACTCAGTCGTTAGGAATTCTATGTTATGTATTTTGTAATAAAATTAGTAGTTTGGATTATATAGATGACATGGTTTGGTACTGAGTCTGTAGTTTGAAATATGTAGTTTAAATTTATATCTTACATAAATAGCAGTTATTTTTGTGATCGTCGATGTCATTTTGATTAAAAATCTCATTTCATAATGAAAAGCTGCGATGTTAAAAAATTGCATTTTAAATTATTAGTTAGATAAATAGTTTGGGATATGTAGGTGATGTAATCTGGATAAGTTGTTGGGATAACTAGTTTGCATAATAAGAAACTACTCTGCCACTTCCTAATTACAAACTGCTCAGTTGTTTGGAATTGTATGTTATGTATTTTGGAATTAATTAAGTAGTTTTGAATATGAAGTTATTAAAGTTTGGAATTAAATTAGTAGTTTGGAATTTCAAGTTTAGAATTATAGTTTCCATAAAGAGCATTTGCCGTTGTGCTCGTAGATGTCGTTGTGATTGAAGTTATCATTTCGTAATTGCAAACTACTCTGTGAAAAGTTTCCAAACTACTTAATTCATATTGCGAACTATGTTAAAAATTTCCAAACTACTTAGTTCATTAGTTTGAAATTGAAGCCGAAGTTTAGATTTGTAGTTTTGAATTGAATCAATATTTAAGAACAGATTGAGTAGTTTGGAATATGTAGGTGATGTAGTGCGGAAACTGAGTGTTTTGGCATAAGTAGTTTGCATAATTACAAACTACTCTGTCACTTCGTAATTACAAAATACTTAGTTCTTTGGAATTGTATGTTATGTAATTTTGAATTGAATAAGTAGTGAGGAAAATGTAGTTAAGATAGTTTTGAATTGAGTGAGTGGTTTGGAATATCTAGTTTAGAATTATAGCTTACATAATAGTATCTGTCGTTGTACTCGTAGATGTCATTTTGATTGAAGTTAACATTACGTAATTACAAACTACTCTGTAAATAAATTGCAAACTACTTAGTTCATATTGTGGGCACAAGGGACCAAAGTATGTAAAATGCCACTCTCTCTCTTCCCTTGTAAAATCAAATTTATTTCAATTGATTTATTTATTTATATTTCTTTTCTACAGCGAGACAGTTTACCACGATGAAGAATCTATTGTCCTCGTTACAATGAAATAAATCGTGGAAGTTTTCAAAGGGGTGTACATCGGCAATTGCGTAAGTATATCTGGTCGTATAAATGTTATATCTTATACTATATATTATTAGATAGTCATGGGAGATTCTATATTATTAGATAGTCTTAGGATGGTAAGGTTGAAAAACGAGAAATTGGAGGAAGAGTATGGCGAGAAGCTGGAGAAACTGTGCCTGCAGGAGACTGAGGAACGGAGGAGGAAAAAAATAGAGGAGATTAAGATGTTGGAAAATTCGCATTGTGGTTATTACAAGATGAAGATAAGAATGCAGTCTGAGATTTCGGGGTTGTTGAAGAGAATGGAAGCAACAAAGCAACAGTTGGTGTAATTATTATTTGTTACTGTTGTTTTTTTTTTCGTGGTTTTGCCTAATATTAGGTAACTTTAATAACATTGATTTGGTGATATCTTTATTGTGTTTGACTTGGTTGGGTTATATTTGTAGTGTTGTTTTTGTTTGGTTGCATAGTTTTTTCTGTTTTGGCTTGTTTGGTTGATATTATTTCACTGTTGGGGGAATAGACATGTTTCATGGAAATTTTTGAGTAATGAGATTTATGTTTGAGGGAGAAAAGAAAGCTCATGATTTTGTTAGTGCTGAGATTTTTTGTTGTTGTTGTTCTTGGACTGTTAATATGATATGTTTTTGCAGACAATTCACTGATTGTTGGGATATTCCAAGAATAATTGCGACAAAATGAATGAACATATGAACGTATTTTTGCTCTTTCCATTCTGCTCCTACTGTGTTACATGCCATCATTGCTGCCCACATTGTTCAAATAATTTTTATTAATTAACAGTATATCAAAATTAATAATAATAAATTAATCTAATCATTTTTAATACCTTCACCCATCATGAAAAGGGTGAACCTGCATAAACAAGGAATAAATAATAAGAATAATCTTTTTTGAATATTTTCACAACATAACATGTAAAAAGTTTTATTTATACATTGAAAATATGGTTGGTGTTATATGAATCAAGATCGAAGCCCTCACGATAATGTAGTAGCCAGACGAGCAAAAGCATGATTGCTAATATACCAAACAAGTGCGCGAAAACAGTCATGCGTGAGGCGGGCCTTCAATATCTATATCTGTGACCCTCGTTTGGATCCATAATTGATTAAAGATCTTGAGGCCAAATGTTGAAAATCACCTTTTTTTTCTTTTTATTGCTATTTGATCATGCAGATAAATGGTAAGTATATAAAAGTGGTTTTAAGACATGCCGAAACTCATAATAGATTAAAGTTATATAGGACTACATACAGTACTTAATTAGGAATACTAGCTTTTGAAAGTTTGCTTGTTTAGGTTGATTTAGCATATTTCTCACAAGAGAAGACTTGGAAAATACTTGTATCATCTGCATGAAGAAAATGCATGAAATACTGTGGCGTTAGTAATTACGAACTACGCTGTTAAAAATTATAAACTACTTAATTCAGATTGCGAACTCTACCGACATTATAAAATGAGATGAATATAATATTCCGAACTACCTTTGTCAACTCTGCCAACTTTATAAAATGTAATTACGAACTACTCTGTCAAATAATTATGAACTACTCTTTTTAATAATTATGAACTACTATGTTAAATAAGTACGAACTAATCTGTTAAATAATTATAAACCACTTTGTTAAATCAATACGAACTACTCTGTTAAGTAATTACAAACTACTCTGTTAAATAATTAAAAACTACATTTATAAAATGTGATGAGTATATGTTTTGCATGTAATTGTTGTATTTTTCCTAGTATTTTTAGTTAGAGTTTAGCGTTGTTTTTAGTCGTTTTGAGTCGTTTATTCTAGCTCTTAGGTCTTTTTCTAGTTAGTTTGCTTCTAGGCTTAAAGTGTATAAAGTGCGAAGATGTTTGTGCTATTTTTGGGTTTTTAAGTTTAAATTCTTGTTTTGTAGGTGGCTAAAAGGATTATATTCACTCGGTGGACGTTTTGGATCTGAATATGAGAAATTCGAGCCGAAAGCATCCAGGATCAACTGAAAAGCTCCAAATCGACTGCCCGATCGACTGGTCATAAATCGACTGAAAGCCCCGAAATCGACTGCAGGACAGTAGCTTCCCCGTTTTGGCAAGGTAGTCGATCGACTGGAAGTCGATCGACTGCACCCTAGTCGATCGACTGTGACTTTGGGACTTTGGGCATTTTGACGGTTTTGCCCTTACAAACAACTATATAAAGCCCACATCTTGCACCAAGGAGAAAAACAACTCCCCTCCCAACCCAAGCTAGGGTTTAGGATAAAATTACTCACAAGCTCTTGATAATTTCCTCTTCCTTAGGTTTTAGATTTAATTTCAAGCTTTGATGTAATTTATTTTCCTAGATTTAGATTGAATTTCAAGCACCTCCTTGGGTTTGTAAGCCTCAGAAGAATCCAAGTACTCCCTTGGATTGTTACTTTTGATTGCAATTACATTCAAGCTTTGTTTCATTTCTTAATTCAAGTAAGTTTCCTTTCAATTTCATGTTTTGTGCTTTAAATTCCATGCTTTGTTCTTCATTTCCATGCTTGTTCTTCATGTTATGCCTTTTGCCTTTGGTATTAGAATTTGTGCTCGATCTTGTGAATCATCCATGGAATCTAGTTGAGTGACACAACTAGATCATAGATTGAGGCCTAGATCGTTTAATTTCACGTAATTTCATATGTTTCATGCGTTTTTCTTCATTTCATGCCTTTTGTCTTAACACCTTGAATTCATGTTAGATCTTAAGAATTGGCTATGGAATCTTGATGAGTAACACATCTAGATCATTGATCGGGTCTTGGATCATCTTGATTTTGAGTTTTTCACATGCTTTATTTGCAATTTAATTTTCATGCTTAATCCTAGATCTATGCTTTGTTGCTTGTTAATTCTCGTAAAGTTTTGAACTTTCCAGTCTATTTTCATTGCTCTTGTGATTCATGCTTTCAGTTTTTGTCAATTTGCATTATTTAGGATTTTATGTTTATGCAAGCTTAGTTGTACCTTGTGCATGCATGCTTGTACTTGGTGAAACATGCTTGTTTTTGCTTGTTTTCATTATTTGCTTTGCATTTTCAATTAAGGCACACGATCGAGGCATTCTACCCACTTGCTATTTCAATTTTTAGACTAGTTTAGATAGGTTAATTGCTTTATTTTTATTTTCCCTTACTTTTCAAATCTTGAAACACATTGAAACTCACAATTGAATTGAATTCCGATAATACCGAGCCATGAACCCGTTGATATATTTCAACACCACGAAAACTACAAAAACAGTATAATTATCAAATACAATGAAATTATGAACAAACTACAACTACTTACATGAAAATAACAAACTAGTACTACATATAAAATATGAAGTGGTCACTCTAGTGGTTCGGTGCAACTTTTTTTTGTTGTGATTCCCAACACGAACACATCTACCACATTTAATTTTTCTTGGTATGTGCTTGCCTTGTGGCAGAATCCTTTTCTTCCTTGGTCTTCCAGGTGGCCGCTTAGTCTTCGGTGGGATGACTGTTCGTGTGTCGTTAGGATCTTGTGACCTTCCGAATATTAGAACCGGATGAATATGATATGAGTAACAACATACGTACGCATCGACGTGGTAAAACTCATCCACGTAAGTTGAAATAGGCCTGATGGTGCGCAAGATGCATGCCAAAGTATGTGAACATGGAAGTTCGCAAATTTGCCATTGTATTGAAACAATAAAAAAAAAGGTAAAATGAAACAATAAAAAACTCCCAATACTAGTAGTTTGGAATTTGTTTGTAATAAATTAGAACTAGTTCACTCAAAAAAAATTGTTATATTGTATGAAAAACAAAAAATACTCTGACAAAATAAGTTCACTCAAAAAAAGCAGTTTTTATTTTCAATACATATCAAAGTCTGTGTTCAAATGATTTGAAACTCTCTGTTCGAGTAGTTTATAATCAGTTTGTAAAAAAGGTAAAATGATTTTCAGGAAAAAATACTTCATGAAAACTATATGCTGCGATTCGAAACTCTCTAGACGAGTAGTTTATAATCTGTTTGTATTCAGGATATCTGTTGCAATTCGAAACTATTCGAAACCATTCTGCTTCAGTTCGAAACAATTCGAAACAAATTCTGAAAAAATATCTTTTGCAAACTATCTGTTGCAATTTGAAAGCAGCAAAAAAATATTCTGAAAATTGAAGAGGTGAACTGATTTTCACAAAAAAGATTTTGTCAAAACTATCCGCTGCAATTCTATACTATTCGAAACTATACTGCTGCAATTCAAAAAAATATCAGAATTTGAAACTATCTTTTGAAACTTGAAACAAAATATTCGGAAATTCTGCTGCAATTCAAGAAAAATTAAAAAAATCCTATGAAAATTGAAAAGGAGAAGAACAAAAGTTTTCCAGAAAAAAATATTCAGAAGAATAGATGACTTACCATCAGTGTCCATTTGCAAACAACAACAATTAGAATTGTATGTTATCAACTGTGTATGATGGCAGGAATACAAAAGTCGATTGATATTTTGTAGTTTAAAACCTCATCCAGAAAATCATAGCTTATTTGCGATTGGCGTGGAGTGAAAATTGATTGTGTCGCAATTGACGTGGGCTGTGAAAATTGATTGCGTGAATCATGCTCTATCACCATGAAGATACCTCAATCTGGTTTTCTTTCCATCGGGGAGGGGTTTTTGTCTGTTCAATTTTTTTTGGGCAGATTTGTCATTATACTACTTAGTATGGACTATATGGTATCTATTTGTCTTATATGAGAATAAAAAGATTCGTAAGATTTGGGTTCTATTATGTATAACTAAATGAGGATTTTCCCTTGTTTTAAAGTGTAAAGCAAAATAACAAATCATAAGTAATTATTAATCACATAAGTAAAATATACAAACTTATAGTTATTTTAAAATAATCAAACTTTATTATATTTGTACCTAATTTAAAAGTACTTTGAAATGTATTTTATAATAATTTTTGTCATGCTTTTCATTTTTAAACATATTAATTAATTATGCATTATTAAATACTTATTTCTCTCTATATATTTATCTTACTTTTATAACTTTCTTACAACTTACATTATTATTTTATATGTCTTTAAGTTTTTTATTTTTCAAAATTTATTAAATAATTGTACAAATATAAATAATATTCTATTATATAATTTTATAGATTTCAAATTTTGAAATTTATTTAGTATCATATTATAACATTTTATATTTATTTAAAAAAGTCCTTAATTAATTTCGTGGCCCGACACCTCATTTTTTGAATACTTTTTTTTTTAGTATTTTTTTTAATTTTATAATATTTATTTTTTTTAGTTTTTAAATTTATGAAATAATTATTTAGAAGTTAATCACACTTTATCATATTTGTATAGAATAATAATATTATAGAACAAATTGGAGAATTATTTAGAATATAGTTTTTTTTACTATAACATTATGACAAAAGCTTGATTATTTATTTCTCTTTATACATTTAACTCACTTTTATAATTTTTGAACAACTTATATTATTATTCTATAAGTTTTATGTATTTTAATTTTATTAAATTATTATGCAAATATAAATTATATAATTTTTCTGATTTCAAGTTTTGAAATTTTTATTTAGTATTATACTATAATATTTTTTATTTTATCTACAAAAGTACTCGATTAATTCTGTGGTCAAACACTTTATTTTTTAATACCTTTTATTTATTTATTTTATCATTTGGTAGTTTTTTATTTTTTTATTTTATTATATTTCTTTTTTCTTTTAGATTTATAAAATAATTATCTAGTAATAATCACACTTTATTTTATCTCTATATGACAATAATATTATATAACAATTGTTTTAATATTCTATATTTTATTTAACTTACTTTATAATTTTTAAACAAATTATATTATTATCTATAATATTTTTATGTTTTATATTTTTTAAAATTAATTAAATAATTGTATGAATTTAAATAATATTTTATTATATAGTTTTTTCTGGTTCCAAGTTTTGATATTTATATAGTATTATATTATAATATTTTATATTTTATCTACAAAAGTTCTCAATTAATATTGTGGTCCGACACCTCATTTATTACTACTTTTTATATGGTAGTTTTTTTTATTTTATATTATTTTAAAATATTTAATTTCTTTCCTTTTTAGATTTATAAATTCATTATTTAGAAGTTAATCACATTTTATTATATTTTTACAAAATAATAAATATAGAGTAATTATTTAATTACTTACATGAAGAGCAGACCGGAATAAAGTGTTATATTTGCCACAGCCCACCCGAACCACCATACATTGATTTGACTTTTTGTGATTCTTTTTTTTAATTTATATTATTTTATATTTTGTTTCCTTTTTCGGATTTATGAAATAATTATTTATAATTTAACCACACTTTATTATATTATTTACAAAATAATAATATTATAATATAATTATTTGATTAATTTTTCTTTATATTTATTTAACTTACTTTATGAATTTTAACGACTTATATTATTATTCTATAATATTTTCAAGTTTTTTTTATCTTAAAAATTGATTAAATAATTATATGAATATAAAAACTTGTTTATTAAATAACTTTTTATGATTTCAAGTTTTGAGATTTATTTATTATTATATCATAATAAATTATATTTTATTTACAAAAGTTCTCAATTAATTTCATGTTCCGACACCTCATTTTTTTAATTTTTTTATTTAGTAGATTTTGTATTTTATAACATACTTTTGTTTTCTTTTTTCAGATTTATGAAATAGTTTTTTAGAAGGTAATCACACTTTATTATATTTTTATACAATGATAATATTATATAACAAAATAGGTGATTACTAAGAATATAGTTTATTTTGCCATAACACTATACAAGAGTTGAGGTTGGCCCATCGGTGTTATGTGAGAGTATAAAACCTAAAGATCTTGGGTCCAAATACAATAAATGCCAATATTCTTTTAATTGACACATAATAACACATCAACTTCCATGTAAGCTCTGAACATAGGTGAGAAGCGACACATGTCATTTGGTCATTCGCATGAGGGCTCCCGAACCTCTTGGTTGTTCGAACCAAGAAGTTTTCTAGGCTCGAGATGTCAATTAGTTTAATGGGCTGATATTCAAAATTTTCATTCGAACACCCTAAAATTTGTAACATGGGGTGAACTCATAAAAAGTAAGGTGTCAATATTCGCACCCTAACAAAACTAACTATTTAACCATTGAGGCAGGTTAAAGGGTATGATTCATTCTTTAAAAATGAAAAATGAAGTGATAAGTGTGCAAAATTAAGCACCCATTTTGATTTTCATTTCCATTCCCCACTCATCGAACCCCCAACCAAACATCCCCTCAATTCTCATTCAATAAACAAAGTAATAATAAAATATTCACCAAGTTAAAATTAAATCAATGAGGAATTTTCAAATAGTTCTTTATGAAATTGATTCACAATCTTTTTCTTAAATCAATTAGTCTCTCATTCTTGTCAGATTGTCTAAGCGTATGATATAAATGACTACAACACCCTTACTTTGAAAAATGCAATAAAAGTAAAGGAACAACAACAACAATAATAACAATAATTATAATTGGCAGCATGGTGGCTACCCTATTGTTGGGTACAAGAATTTGGTCACCGGAAAGCTTTTCCTGCGATATATCTTTTTACCAGAAATTTATTAACTGATGGCCAAAGTTTTTTTACTTGATAGCAATAAATTCTTACTTCATTGCAAAATTTCTTATTTGACGTGCAAATATTGTTATGTATTTTTTACTCATTACATATAATTTCTTTATTTTTATTTGATCAAGAAAATTATTACTTGATGTGCAAATGTTATGTATTTCTTACTTATTATATATATTTCTAACATTTTTTTATAAAATAAATCTTACTTGAGAGTAAAATATTGTTATGTATTATTAATTAATACAAATAATAAATAATTTTTACTCGATTATATAAATATTATTATGTATTTCTTACGCAATACAAATTATAAAAAAAAACTCTTGTTGATTGAAAAGTTTAGAGCAAATAAATAAAATTTATTTGATAGTAAAAAGTTCTTACTTTGTACAAATAATAGGGAAGATCTTATATGATAGTAAAAATCTCCTACTTTATACAAAACTAGGGAATTTCTTAGTTGATAGTAAAACTTTCTTATTTGATACCAATAATAGGAAAAAAATTTACTTCATGATCACAAAAAAATCTTACTGTGTGTTTCAAAAAAAAAAAATCCAATAAAAATATTTTGGGTTAAAAAAATCTAGTCGATTTTTTTTTCCAGCGACATCGTTCAGACAATCACCGACAGCTGCTGTCAACTATAGTTGTGATGCTCTAAACCCACTAGGCTTAGGAGCAACACTTACTAAACTTACTCAAAAATTTTTATAAACAAGTATGTCACTTATTTGATGCATGGACAATTACTTTTAATCTCTCTCTCTCTCTCTCTCTCTCTCTCTCTCTCTCTATATATATATATATATATATATATATATATATATATATATATATATATAAATAGGGAGTTTAGTAGGAGAGAGAAGAAATTAGAAAAAAAACGTGAATAATATTGTGAAAAATCTTAGTTTTTCCGCCTATGAAAAGTTACCTTTTTTTTACAATTTTCTTTTCTTTTTTACGCTTTGGTTGTAATTGTTTTCTCTCTGTCTTTTAATTAATTTATTACTTTAATTGTGGTTATATATTTAGTAATGTGATTTATTTTCATTAATTTATTACTTCAATTGTGGATGTATACATTTGGTAACATTGCCCATGATAAAATATTGCCTTTTTTTGTAATAATATTGTTAATTTGGTAGACAAAATTCAATACAAATCAATTCATTTATTTTCGATTTGGTATATATTCCATATATTGAAAATTGGTAACAACAGCCAAAATTTAATTTGGTATCTATTATATAAATAAGAAAATTAATATAATGCAACAATTAATATATGAAATGAAAATCAAATTTGGCCAAGTATTTTACCCTATTATTGTTGTATCTAACCCATGATAAAAACTTACTTTTAAAAAAAATCCAAATTAGTTGGTAATCATAATAATACAAAAATTCATTATTATTATTATTATTATTATTATTATTATTATTATTATTGTTGTTGTTGTTGTTGTTGTTGTTGTTGTTGTTGTTGTTTCATATTTTACATCTATACTCCAATAATTAATACATGTTTTAATGTATTAAATGAAATGAGATTTGACTTTTGTAATAATAGTCTCAATTTAGTAGCAAAATTCAGTTCAAATCGATTCCTTGATTTTCGACATAATAACATTCTCAATTTGATAGAATAATATCTGCTTCTACTATAAATCTCAAAATATGAGAAAACAAACTTCAAAATCTTACAAATAGGGGATTCAGGCCCTTATTTCACAATTTTATGCTCTCACATCTCATGATCTCTCATGCCCTCTCATGCTCTTATTTCATAACTTCTCCCTTCTCTCTATCATGGAAATCACATTATTCTCTCATATATACAATTTTACGTGGAATAATTCTCATCTCTAATTATCATGGATCACGGAGCTTACGGATTTTATGGAGAGCTCTTCTATAGGATAAGCGAACTCTTATACAAGTGACGAGGACCCTAGATTGGGAACACGTCTCTGAACACGTTGTTTTGCATGTAATTGTGGTATTTTTCTCGTGTTTTTAGTTAGAGTTTAGTGTTGTTTTTAGTAGTTTCGAGTCGTGTTTCATTATGGTTTTAGGTTGTTTTCTTGTTTTAATGTTTTGAGCTTTATTTATCCGATGTTGGTGATGTTTGTGCGATTCTTGGGTTTTTAAAGTTCACAATTCTTGTTTTGTAGGTGGCTAAATGGATTAGATTCACGCCTAGACGTTCCTGCATACGCCTAGGTTCGAGCCAAGGCATTGAGGCCCAAAATCCATGCCAAAACGAGAAAACCCAGCTAAAAGCAGCCCGAAACGACTGACAAATCGACTCAGGATAGCCCGGATCGACTGACAGTCGATCGACTGACCACAGATCAACTGAAAGCTCCGAAATCGACTGCTCGACAATAGCCAAACCACTTGGAACTGGGAAGACAATCGACAGACTGTCGATCGACCGAACCTGTAGTCGATCGACTGCGTCGCGGAGACTCTTGGGATTCTTGGTGTTTTTAACATTTTTGCCCCTACGAACACCTATATAAACCCCACGTCTTTCACCAGCGAAGGGATCAGCTCTCCTCCCCACTCTTGCATGGGTTTGGGGTTAATTTCTCTCTAGTTCTTAGATTTACTTTCTCTCTCTGGGTTTTAGATTTAATTTCTCTCTCTACATCTTAGATTTATTTTCAAGCATTTCCTTGAGTTTGTAAGCCTAAGAAGAATTCAAGTCATCACTTGGATTTTATTTTGGATTGCTATTTCATTCAAGTTTGTAATTCCTTTACTAATTCAAGTAAGTTTTCCTTTATTTTCTTCTTTGTCATTCAATTTCATGCTTGTTCTTCAATTTATGCATTTTGCCTTAGCTCTTAGGTTTATTGTTGGATTTTGTGAATTGACTATGGAATCTAGGTGAGTGACACACCAAGATCATAGATTGAGTCCTTGGTCATTTTTATTTTAAGTATTTCATATGCTTTATTCTAGTTTTTATCTTCATGCATAGTTTCATGTTGGATCCTAGATCTACTCTTCATTTCTAGTTATTTCTTGTAAAGTTTTCAACTTTCATGTCAACTTTAGTTGCTCTTTCCATTGATGCTTTCGGTTTTTTTTAATTTGCATTATTTGAGTTTTTATGATCATGCATGCATAGTAGTACTTTAGGCTTTCATGCTTGTACTTGGTGAAACATTGCTTTTACTTGCTTATTTTCATTATGGCTTTCCAATTTCAATTGGGCACACACACGAGGCATACGAAATACTTGCATTTCCTTTCATAGTTAGTCATTTTAATTGCTTTACTTCCTATAATTGCTTTATTTTCCATTTATTCTTATTTTCCTCTATTTCTATCAGGCTATAAACTCATTGATCCTAACAATCGAATCGAATTCCGATAATACCAAGCCATGAACCCACCCTTATATATTCATCACCACTAAAAAACTACAAAACAAAATGACGCCGTTGCGACTCAGCTTGGTTAAGGTTTGCGATTTGCTTGTAGTTTCTTTGTATTTTTAGCTTTCTTTTGTATTTGACGTTTTATGGCGTGTCTACAAGGTCCTTATGGCAATGAAGGTTACATTTCCAACATGGGAGGGCATGATGCAAACCATGTTGGAAATGGAATGATGTATAATGGTTTTGGCAACGTGGGAGGGCATGGTGCAAACCACGTAGCCAATGGTGGAATCGGCAATGATCAACCCAACATGGGAGGGCATGGTGCAAACCATGTTGGGTTTAATGGCTTCACGGGTACGAATGGTTCGTATGGAGAATATGGTGCTCCTAATCACTTTTTGAATATGCACACTCCAAATTCTGGTCCATATGGTGGTTATGATGCTCCCAATCAATTCACGAATATGTCTAATGGAGGCTTTGTTAGTCCGAATGGGAACGTTGGTGGCCAATATCCGAATCCTGGCCCGTATGGCGGTTATGGTGTTCCCGATCATTGTTAGAATATGTATAATGGTGGTTATGGGAGTCCGAATGGGAATGTGGGTGGCCAATTTCTGAATCCCAGCCCGTCTGGAGGTCCACATACTTACAATTTCAATCATACCCCGATTGATGCCACCAATAGTGCTCAAGATCTCGATCCTTATGAGTTATTTGGACGTGTGAGCTCCAATGCCCCCCCATCCGCACTATGAGAGATGTTAACAAACCGTCTTTGGAGACGTTTAGTCCATCTTGCATATCCCTTCCTCCCGAGCTGAAATCTTCTCGAGCGGTATATTCTAGTACTAATGAAGTGAGTGTGGCCTTTTCCTCTAAGGAGCCTTAGTTGGAAAGGAAAATAGCTGATATGAAAGCTCAAATTGCTAAGTTGTCTACTCCAAGCCTGGTTCCTCCGTGCACATCGTGTGGAATGCTTGGTCACGGCACCACGTCTTTTCCTTTAAATCTCTCGTTCAGTATGCCGTGTCTCATTCAGAGGAAGTATATGGAAGCCATGGATATCAAGCGGAACCCGGTTATGCTAGACCATCTTTTGCTCCACCGCCAACTCATAATCCTCCTTATCATCCTAGCAACCAAATACATCTGACTTTTGGTTATGCCAATACATATGCGGGTGTTACTCCTCACGTGGGTCCACTTGTACCGGTGAATGATCTTACCCCACCTTCCGATCCAAATCTCTTGGTCATTGTGCAATCTTTTCCTGTGGCATCGGCCTCGTTCGATACTAAGTTTAATGCTCTTGAGTCTACGACCAATGGATTACACACTAACATGGAGCAACTAGGAAGCGATGTCAATATGCTTAATCGAGCTAGTGAGATAGAAGAATTGCCAAGCCAACCTTCGATTGCTCATGCGATCACACTCCATGGAAGTAGTGGGGTGGTTGATACTATGGTTGCCCAGCCGTCCAACGAGGAGGTGGTTTCTTTTCCGGGTGTTCTTACTCCTCCAGATTCCACCCCAGTGGGTCCCACTTTGGCAGAGGAACTTCCCGATGGCCTACATAAGTCTTTGAACCCATACAAGGCTAAAACCCCTATGCTTATCCATCACGCTTATCTTTTGAGGATTGCTTACATATGGATGTGATTCGAGATTGGGTCGAACAAGTTTATATGGAGGTAAGGAGCATTGAGGATGAGTTTGGCCGGGAAGTCTATATTGAGGATTTTTGTGAGGATGATGAGCCCCTTGTTCGTAAAGACGAGTCCATTGTGCTTCAATGTACCCAAGATTTGTGTGAAAAAGATTGTTTATGTGTCGTTGAGGGCAACAATGACTTTTTAGAGGTGGAGGTGGAGGTTATTGATGATAAGACTGAAAAGCGTGAAGACTATCTTGAGGGGATCGTGGAATTATTCGAATTAGCCCCCAATGAGGCCGAGAGGAGGCATAAGCCCGAGCCTAAGCCTCCCCCATCTCACCTCAAGCATGTCTATTTGGAGGAAAAGGAGAGCAAGGCAATTATCATCTTTGTCAATTCGGATCGAGAAGAGGAGAGGTCGATTGAAGGACTTAAAGTTTATAAAGGTGCTATTGGTTGGAGACCCGGAGAGATTAAGGGAATTAGCCCTTTGACTTATTTACATATGATCGTTTTGAAGGATGATGCTAAAATTTCTTGAGAATTCCAAAGGCGTTTGAATCCAAATATCAAGGAGATAGTGGAAGACAAGAATTAAAATTGTTGGAGGAAGGCTTAATGCTCGAAATTGCCGGTATTGAGTGGGTGAGTCCCGTTCTCTTAGTACCAAAGAAGAGCGGTGTATCTATTATCGAGGACGAAAAAGGAAATTTGTCGGCCACGAGGACTACAATGGGATGAAGGATGTTGATCAATGTTAAGGAGTTAATTGCGGCCACCAAGAAAGATCATTCTCCTCCCCCATTTATCGACCAAATAATGGACAAGCTAGCCGACCATTATTCCTTTTTTTTCTTAGATGAGTCATCGGGTCACTTCAAAACCACAATTCCAACCGAAGAGCAAACCAAAACGACTTTTACTCGACCGGTTGGGATGTTTGGTTTTCATCAAAGGCCATTACCATTACACGATGCCCCGAGAACGGTTCGAAGATTAGACCCTCCCGACAAGGAGGTTATTGCTATGGTGGATCCTCCCATCTCGACTTCATCATGACAAAAAGAGAGTTCTTCAAGCTAAGGACGTAAAAAAAAGCACTTCTTTGGAGGCAACCCATGTTCTTTTCATTTATTTATTTTATTTTTACATCTCTTTCTTTCTTAATTTCTTATTATATAAAAATCTAAAAACATTCGAAAAATTGAGAAATAAAAAAAAATTGTGTTGTCTTTTGGTTCTTTTTAGCCCTTGGTTTTGTCTTGTTTTGAGTCATGTGCATATTTTCTTATGTTTTTGATTTCGTGTGATTTTCTTTTATAGAGTTTTATTTTCCGACTCCAACCTTGGTCGATTCGATAAGATAGTAGCATTCATGGAGCCGGGAGAAACAAGCTATGCTCGGTTTTTGTTCGTATTGCTTGATGCTTAAGTGGACCCCACCGAGCTCGACCCAAACTCGCTCGGTTAAGGAAGCTTCTATCTCACCCTCTTTTTACCTGATTTTTATTAAAATGCAATGAGGGAATTGCATGGTTTAAGTGTGGGGTGGGTAAGCGGTTAGGGTCCGGGTTTTACAAAGCATGATTTATCTTTCTTAAACTCGAGTCTTGGCAAAGTGATGCATTCTTGGCGAAGTGATGCTTACTAATTACGCATTTATATGGTTGAGTCGTTGTTGTGTCTTTCGTGTCTTTATTACATTGTTAAGCAATCACCATATGCTTGGAAGTTTGAATAGTTTACTTGTCGGGTTTTTACATGTTTATGCCCTCTTGTGTGAGGAGTTGAATTTTTGTGCTTCGTCCAAAACCCGCCTATATATATATAATCAACATTTAATCATGAAAAGATTACAAAACTCTAAAAGCTCTTTTGATTTTGTCTCCAAAACCCGATGCAAACTAGTGAGTAGCCTTGTGTGATTTATCGGTTTTGCTTGCATTTTTACGAAAATTGCATTGAGGTGGCTTGATTTCGCTCGTACATGATTGAATTTGGAAATGACCTTGAGGAACATATATCACCTTTGTTCTGGCCATATCCAAATATATAAGTTACTTAAAAATCCCAAATGATCCCCCTTTTACACCGAAGTTTTCACAACTTTATATATATGACATTGCAAATAAAGTTCAAAACCTAATTAATTCGGTTATGTACGAGTGTAAGCTTCATGAATATCATTGGTTATTTGAATTAATTTATTATTTTTTTACAGTATTCGTATTTTATTATTTACATTTTTTCAGAAAAGGCAATGAAAACAACTATCTCCATACCAAAATTATAGTTGAACTCAAATCCATGTTAGATAGGAAAAATAATTTGATTAAGACATTTAGAAATTTCAAAGACAAGTTTCCTGAAGATGGTGTTGTCGAAATGAAATTACGTCTTATTGGTAGAATGGGCACATATGCAAAAACGCACAATCTGCCCGAAGCCGATGAACTTTCCATCTCAGTTGTTGGTGATTTTGAAAAACATATGGGTGATAGGGATATTATATTAGATATAAAATATGTCAAATTGAAACGTATCAACGAGTTACATCCGTCTTACCTTGCTTACAGTATCACTATTATTCCCTCACGACGGAGATAGTTATAGGCAAGATATACCTTTTGTTGGCCATCAAAAACCGATAGAAAATGGAAGGAATTATGTGAGCCAAAGGGAGTTCTTCTCGCACTGATTTACATGAAAGGGTAACCGAGTCACCTACTATCTTTTCTTGCAAAAGTCTTACACAATAGTTCATAGTTGATGAATACACAATGATTAAATTTGCTAGATTATGGTATGTCAAAAAATCAAAAAGAGTTGTAGAGTTAGATGTATAATGGAATTGTTGATGCAGTAGTACACTGTGAAACAAATGGTTGCAGCATGGGTAATAGAGTTGTCTTGCCATCGACATTTACCGGTGGTGCGCGATATATGATTCATAATTACTAAGATGCTATGGTGATTTGTCGTTGGGCTGGATATTCAGATTTATTCATAGCATTCAAGTGCAATCCAAAATGGCAAAGATTCTACGGTTTGTCCAGAGCAGTAATCTAAATCCAGAAGATCGTCCTGATATAGTTTCAAGAATATTAAAAATGAAGTTAGACAACTTAGTTAGAGATTTACGTGATTACCAAATATTTGAAAATATAGTTTATGGTGATCATAAAACATACATTTAATAAATTATTTATTTAAGACTTCCATACACTATCAATTTATTATTTATTGATGTGTTGTTTCTTTTTTAACTTTTCATCTTATGTACTTATTTACACTGTGGAGTTCCAGATGCAAGACCTTCCTCATGTCCACGTTCTTCTATTTCTACCTAAAAAAGATAAATACCCCAATACAAGTGGTATTGATCTATATTCCTGATGAAAAGAAAGATCCAAGGTATTATATACCAATTTTAGAGTTTATTATTTATGCAAATCAGATGCAAACATTGATATTTTGTAGGATGTCCACTCACCCAAGTTTTTATACACGATCAAGTATTTTGAGTTGTCGAATCATTAGCTACGATTGAAAGTTGGTACTCCAATCATGTTGTTGAGAAATACTGATCATTCACTTGGTTTGTGCAATGGAACAAGATTAGTTGTTACGAAACTGGGTGATCATGTTTTGGAGGCAAAGATTCTCCAAGGAAGCAACGTAAGTGAATTAGTATTCATCTCACGAATGACCGTAACACCATCAGATTCTAGGTTGCCTTTTAAGTTTCAACAACAATAATTTTCACTACATTGTATCATATGCAATGACAATTAATAAAAGTTAAGGCTAATCTCTATCTCACGTTGGACTTTTCTTAAAAAACTCTATTTTTAGTCATGGTCAACTCTATGTTGCAATATCAAGAATGACTAAACCAAAAAGGGTTAAATGTTTTGATTTGTGATGATGATAACAAACGTAGAAATAATACTACGAATGTTGTGTAGAAAGAAATATTTCATAATTTTTAAACAACAATTTACCAATTAATTATATTTTTATTAACCATTTTCTATATAATGTTTAACTCTTCAATTTTTTTTATATTTGTTATTTAACTTTTGCCTTATTCTACTTTGGTTTAAATAAGTATAACCACTTATTTATATATTATAAATCATTTAACATAAGAATAATATTTAAAAATTGATAAATTACACCATCAAATTATTTCCCCGTGTAATTGCACAAAAACATAGGAATATTATTGTTAGGTTAAATAATTTAGAATAATTAAATAAGTGGTTATACGTGTGTCGAGTTAATTAATATATATTCTAATGATAATGTTATGATTGTCTAACCATGAAATAATCTTCAAAAAAAAATTTAAGAAGAAGAAGAAGATCATAATTCGAATTAATGTAAATTACAACTTATGAAAAAACTTCCTTAAACACAACATTCATAGTATTGTTACTATATCTTTTCTTATCATTATAACCCAAGATTTTTAATCTTGCATAGCAATGTACAATTGATCATAAGTAAAAAGTTAAATGAGCAAGAGACGTTACACGGGAATGTCTTATCTAGCATAATGATTAGAATCATTTTCTTTCCCCACACTATTTTAAGAGAAGGTGATTGAGAAATCGATTTTCTAAAGTTCATTCTGATTTTCAAAATTCGCAAATGAACTATGAGACTCTCGTTTATGTGGTTCAGTTATACTTGGCCAAATAACTTACATTGTATATTATGCAAAAAGCTAGACAAAATTTGTTCATAATAAATCTATTATTATATGATCTTTGATTGTACGTGTCATCTAAATATATCTAAGAACTTGAAAATAATTCCAATTATTGATATCAAACATAATATGTGAAAAATATTATGAAAACTAAAGTGCTGATAAATATATAAAAGAGCTTATATGAATTTTAAGAAAATACAAAAAATAATCTAAGAGCTTATAAGATGTTTAAAAGAGGTATTAAGCTATAAGTCAAGAATCAAATTTCGCAAGTGTGCGCAAATACTCATTTGAGAATAAAAATAAAGATATAAAAGTTGAGAACTAAAAGTAATAAAACATTGTTCCTACAAAATAGAACAAAAAATTGAGGGAAAAATTCTTCTTTTTTAAAAATTATATAAGCTAAAAGTTAATAAGAAATGATTCCTAAAATATTGATCTAGAAGTTAGGTAAATCACATTTTTAAGCATATAAGCTAAAATTCATAGAATATTCTACAATAATAATCTAAAAGTTGAGAAAATTACCAATTTAAAGCTCATAAGCTGAAAGAGAAAAACATTGTTTCCACATACCCTAAATTTATGCTATAATTTTTCTATATTCCTTGGTCATTTTATCTATAGATACAAAATATTAAAGATAGATAAAAAAGAAGAGAAAAATAAATAAAAATTTTGTTTCCCTGTCCAACCTAGGTAAAGACTCTCAACTCCATTATACATCAACTAGTATAGTTTAATAAATAATATCCAAATGTACACCTAATACAACAAATATATAAAACTCCAAAATACACACGCACATAAAAAAAAGCTTAACTTTGGATCCCATTAAACTGAGAACTAAATATGTGAATACCCCAACAAAAAAAGATTAGCATGTACTTTTTCTAAACGCAATGCTTTCACGAAATGAGGTGATGTCACTAAATATGATTGTAAGAAAATTGATGAGATTTAGTTAATTTGAAATTCAAATATGATTGTAGAACAACATTCTTTTTTTTTCTTGCTTGAATTTCTTGGTTTTAGGCATACTTTCGAATTAATGGAGGGAGTCAAAAGAGAAAGAAAGGGGAAAAGGAAAAATCATTGTTTAAAGAGAAAGAAAAAAATGAATGTGTAAAAGGAAAAGTATAAGGAGAAGACATAAAAGAGAGACGAAGGAGACGATAGAAACTAGGGTTCTCTTATTCATCAAAGACTTTCTTTATATAGGATATCAAATAAATACTTCCATAATACATAAAGATAACAAATACCTAAATTATCCTTCATTAGTTACTTGTTGGCGAAGGCACACTAATTGTGTTTTTCCTTCAACACTCCCCCGTGTGCCAAGTCAAAGGGTGAAATGGTGTTTCATTGTTGCCTCATTAAAACCTTGCCAAGTAATAAAACCCAATGGGAGAAAATAAAACTTGGTCAAAGGAAAAAGAGTACAACACACCTATGTTGAGACTCCCCCTAAAGTCTACACCTCTCTTTGATATGTACATCTATCAAGAGAACTTTGAAAGTCTCCACTTCCTCAATTTACTTGATTATTGAGAAAGTGCATAGTTGTTGGTTGTAGAAGAGTTGTGGTGATATTACTCATATTATCACATTTTCTTCAATGATAGAGTTCAAGCCACTATTCTCAGAGATATGTATGATCATAACATTTACCATATATACTCACGAAATACTACATGTATGATAATGATCTCTTTACGTGGATCGAGTGAATAACCAACATCAACGATACTATTTGGTGTTTCACAGTAGGAAGTAAACTCAACATTTTCTTTAGGGGTTACAAGACCATCTGCAGTCCCAATTATATTTATGAATGGGGAAAATAAGCTCACGTCAATGGTTTCTTTTAGGTGTCAAAATACGTTTTGATTCCATTCCAGTGACATTGCGCTTTCTTGAGTTAAATCAAGATAACAACTTGAGAAAGTAATATTTGGTCAAGTGTATTAATAATGGTACAATAATGCGCATATTGTATATATGAAGGGAATTTCAGCTCCCACCAGTTATTCATTATTCCGCTGACAAAATTGATCTTTCCTTATATCTCCACTTTGACCAATCATAGGAGTGCTAGTATATTTCACTTATCCATATTTAATCACCTGATTATCTTTTGGATATATGTAAACTGTAGAATTTAGTATTCCACAAACCCGGGTTTGGTTTAAAGCCTTAGCATGACCGAGTTTCCCATGGTTCATTATCTCAAATTAAGAATTTCAAATAACTAGCGATATCTCTTATTTCATTAAGAGTGGATATTATGTTCATATCATTGACATATACAACTATAATCGCAAATTTGAAACTTATTTTCTTTATTAATACGCAAGGGCATAAATTATATTTACCCAATCAAGTAGTCACTTAAAAGGTTATACCACATCCGTCTAGATTATTTCAATCCATAAAGTGAGCATTTTAATTTAACTTCAGATGCACTCCGTGGCTTAGAGTCACTTGCCTTTGCAATGAAAGGCCAGCATGTACTTTCATATATATCTCTAAATCATGATCCCCATAGAGATATGATGTAACCACATGTATAAGCTGCATTCCCATTCTTTGGTATTATAACATCTATCATGGGAGAGTACATATCCCCATAGTCAATTCCAGGGTGTTGTGAGAAACTTTGTGCTTCAAGTCTAGATTTGCATCTCATGGCTTTATTTCTCTCGCTATGCAAAACTTTGTCTATGTCCTACAGGCTTTACACTTGGTGAGGTTAGCACTACCAGACCAAATACTTATCTTGTTATCAATGAATTTAGTTCTACCTGGATTGATTCTTTAGAATTAGGTCAATATGCTCTTTGTTGACATTTCAATAGAGCGTGGTTCGATACCATCGTGCTTTATGATTCCTTGAGCAACAATATATATATCATCAATGTGTGGAAAATCTTTCCATCAGCTCATATAAACTCTCATAGTACATCGAGATTTCTTTATTCTCTGGAATCATATTAAACATCGGAGCGTCCTCCACTAATAATTAATGCACATAAGTATAACCAGAGATAATCTCATGAGATGAATTATCTTCATTGATGATCAATTGAAGTTGTGCCATACATGCCCTCTTATTCCTTGGGCGAGTATTGATCGAATCAAGTGACCTCCCCCTGCTCCTTTTAGGAGTCACGATCTCAACTATACCTCCACTAAGTATGGTTGCAATGTCTTAATATGTGACATTGTTCCCTTTATGGGGACTTTTAACCTTATAGACACATTTGTAGCTGGTATATATATGATCTCGTCACTTTAGAAATTGAGTCTTCTATACTTTGAAGATCAATTGTTCACTTTACTTTACTTTCACGTTACATTGTGAAATGCGGGGATCATAATGAGACATAGTGTGAAACTATTCCTGTCATTCCATTAGAAAATACTTTTTCTTATCTCCCACTAACGACGGGAAAACTATCTCATTAGAGTGACAAATCCAAATATCTAGCGGTAAAGAGATCGTCTGCCAAAGGCTTCAAATAGCGGATGATTGTTGGAGACTCATAACTAACATAAGTACTTAATAGTCTTTAGAAATCCATATGAATTCGTTGTGGGGGCGCAATAGGCACATATACTGCGTAATCAAATATGCATAGATATGAATTATCAGGCTTATATCCAGTTACCAACTGGTACGCAAAATATTTGGTTAGCAGAGGTTCATAAATGAATAAGTAAGAGTTGCGTACAATATTGCATAATCCTGTGCAGAGACAAATATATGAGTGCACATAAATATTGTCTTAGTCACCATCTATATTCTTTTCGATGATGTCTTCTTTGAGACCTTATTATATATGTACATTAGGGTACAAGATGCATTACATCGATCTTGATTAAAATGCAATAGACATCGAATACTTTTGATTTAATATCTAGCATTATGAGTTTAGGTGATCTATAAGGGTGGTGAGTCCTCAATCATACTAAGTGTGCTAGATGTTTTGAAAATGCAACATTCTTATGGACAATAAGTGCCGAAATATGACCAAAACTATAAAATACTTGTATGATCCGCATTTAGAATGGTTATGTCCACATGTATCACCAATTATCAATTATAAGAATGGAATATTATACTTTGTATCCTTAGCATATGCAGGTCTCAATCATATAATTTTGCTAATGAACAAGTTTTGCAAAAATGAGGGATGTATCTTTGAGATATGAATGTATGTAGTGCTCCTTGTATTTTAGAATGCACTATCTGCAATTGAATAACATTAGTTCAACAATATACTGTGCATCAAATTTCTATCTCATTTTGTGTTTCACTCAAAATAAAAGATGTCCATGTTAATTTCTTAAAATATAGACCATCATATCATGACGACCAAAGAATCCATGCCAGTCGTGTCAAAACTTGAATTAGTCAGTGTCTAAGAGTTCTTTGTTGGTCATATCTTATGATTCAATAATCAAAAAGTAATAAAGTAAAATTACTATATTGACTATAAAACATGCTTTCTTTCACATAAATTAAAGGTATAGTTCCATTCTCATAATGTATTTCTTAATGATAATTATCAACATGAATATCATCAAACTTAACAAGGTTCATTTTGCTCTTAGTCCATACTAAGCTTTTATGAATTTAATCAATGTGCCACTAGGCATCAAGACTTTGTCACATATAAATATCAATTCAGTGAATAATTGTCTATTCATCGACAAATTCTCACATTCTTCAGAGATATTTGAACGAAATACTTTTCATTCTAATATTTTACATTATTTGTTAGATATGTTACATTATATATAATAGTTTACTCATGAACCTTGTATGTGAATGTGTGGTAAATAAACTCAATTACATTCAATGCTTTAGAATGAAATGCAAAATTTACCAATAAGCCAAAACTAATAATTAATTTAAATCAGACCACATCACATAAATCTAACTCGAAATAAACTTTAAGACCAAATACAATAGTCTAATATGAATGTTTGATTATACTTTCACAAGTTCTTTGTAAAGTAAGAAACAAACAAATTTCATCAATCATAATAGAGGATATCCATTAACTAAGCAAGGTTATTGGGAGAACCTCCATGACTTCTACCATGACTAATAAATATCACAAACTCTTATATATCTTACCTTGTGGTTCATTCCTTCCCACATAGGTAGGGATCAACATGTCTCTTACCCTTTACTTTGAGGTTATTTCCACTATTCATATCGATCCTAATTAGCCTCAAGAAATTTTCTTATCCAGAGGTCTAACATTGGTATTATGAAGAATAATGTCATGTCTCTCAATGACTTATTATCATAATTAATATTATACAAGTGCATTAGTATATTTTCTCAAGTGGAAGAAAAAATAGAGTGAGATCGTATCTCTCAATTACTTATTTTCATTTAAAGTGAATTTCTTTTTCACATATGGTAAAGACATATTTTTAATCGCAGCATATCAAAGTCATTGACCCTTTTGAGCAAGCAAACAAGTTTCTTTTCACTAAATTCTTAGTCTTGGAAGTAGTGTTTCATAAAATTTTCAAAATATTCATTTAGAGCACATCTCAAAGTTTATCGAGATTTTGTAACTAAATATACTTCCAATATAAGATTTGAGGGTCAATATGAGTCTCAAATTCATTAGAGAATTGACTTTGACTTAGTTTCACGATTCTTTGTCAGTCGGGTTTGGTCAATTGGGGTTGGTGGATGATATTATTGTGGAATTATAGTTATTCTAGTTTCCACATCAAACGAATGATGCTAGTACCTAATTTCTTTTGAGTATATTAAATTGTATTTAGACTGAGTTAGTTCAATCAATTTCTTTAGATAATGAATTTGAAGAATATATGTCAAGATCTTTCTTTGATAATATGTGAGTATACTTTATCACAAGACTTATTTATATAATTCTCTATCGTTCATGAACTCTCATTATCATGAAAATATGCAAATGTACAATCAATAATGCATACATTGAAAGTAGCTTATAAAATCAACTTGAAGAGAATTACCAACATACATGAATCTATCAATTCATCAAATTCATGATTAACTAAACATATGGTAAAATCATGATCAATCTCTCATATAATCATATAAATAACCTTATTTATGAAATTATCTAAAATCATAAGTAATAATATATTATGTACTCTATGAATATCATAAAAACATTCCAGAATTTCATGTTTGTCAATATTGTACATAATATCACATGTATATAATCATAGGTAACATATATACATATACATGCTTTGTATAAGAATGCAAAATAATACATATCATGCCATATATTCATATAATCAAATATTTATTAGTTGCATTTAATAATTACTCCCTTCGTTCCTTAATAAATGACGTTTTGATTTGAGATGAGAGAATTAAGAAGTATGTAATCTGACTAAGTTACTCTAAGTAATAAATCTCTTAAATATGTGTAATTATCTTTTTCATAAAAAAATAACTCATGTTTATCTCTCTCTCATTATCTTTCACAAATATTATTGGTAAGTTAAAGAAATAAAAGATTTATTAGGATTGTGATAAGTATAAAATAGACATAAAGGGTGATAAATATCTTAAATGACATTTAATAAGAAAAAAAATTAAGTAGACAAAACGTCATTTATTTAGAACCGGAGGGAGTAATAGGGTAATTCGAATTACCTTGGAGGAAAGACACGATTCTTTCCTAATTTTGTTTTTGCAATAGGTTTGTCCGCTTTCTGATGTCATAGACCTTCAAACCCGATCTCCACCGTTCATACCTAACCAATATATCTTTTGAATATTATATCCAAAATCCAGCTTCATCCAATGGTTACATTGTGCTTAATTAAAATTTTAAAATAAGTTGGGCAGACAGTTTTGAAAAATAGGATCAACTCCACTCAGAATTTATTAAATAATTCTTCAGGCCTCATATTCAAATATCCACCGTTCAGACTGAAAATGTATATGTTTGGAATAATATATCCAAGTTTTGGATTGATCCAATGGTTCTATTGTGAGAAATCTTGCTTTGAAAAACACTGCACAGAAAATTTTGAAAATAAAATCTGCTTTGTTCGGAATTTTATATAATTTCCTCGTATCTCCAAATCCAATATCCACCATTCTGAACGTAAATCAATAGGGTTCGAGTGTTCTGTGAAAATTGTAACACGATCCAACGGTTGAAACGTGAGAAAACAATTTTTAAAATTTACAGCGCAGTTAGAATCTTGACCTACGAAAATTGTGTATAGGATATGGAGGCTTATTTGTCGATCACTCTCAATAGTTTTTAAAATTTACAGCGCAGTTAGAGTCTTGACCTACGAAAATTATGTATAGGATATGGAGGCTTATTTGTCGATCACTCTCAATAAACTAGAGTTTCGTGCTGATAACGTGTAAAAGGAAAAGTATAAGGAGAAGACATAAAAGAGAGACGAAGGAGACAATATAAATTAGGGTTCTCTTATTTATCAAAGACTCCCTTTATATAGGGTATCAAATACATATTTTCATAATACATAAAGATAACAAATACCTAAATTGTCCTTCACTAGTTACTTGTTGACGAATGCACACTAATTGTGTTTTTTCCTTCAATAGAATGCTGATTTTAAGGGATTTTAATTATATGATTAAATATAAATAACAAAAGATAATTAAACTACCATACATATATTTCATACATCCGAAAAATAAGTATTAACTAGAGTTTCATATTATTGAGATAAGATTTAACTAAAAACGTAAGAAAGGGAACAAAATTGGTATTAATGGAAAAAAATCTAACCATAAGTGAATTGAGAATTCTCTTTAAAAAATTAGTATTTCTTGCCATTTTCTCTAATTTTTTGTCGGGTTTAATAGTTAAAGTATTGACTCAAGTTTAGTTTGGGTCAGATAATAAATTGTGGGCCTAATTTTTAATTGAGTTTCAAATTTATTAATGTGTAAAATTTATCCTTGATCTAGTTCGACTTAGAATTTATATAAGCTTATAAGTTTGAAATCATGGCTTGGATAAAATTTATAAAGTTTAATGTGAATTAAATTTGTATCTAGTTTATGAATTGGATCTTGAAGCTTAATTGCTGAAACTTCTTGACCTGCACGTTTTTGTACGTATTTTTGTTATCTTTTTGTGTCGTGTTTGCATGTGTTTTGCTTGCATTTAAGGGTATTAGGAGTCGAATTGGTCTATTTTGTTAGTTTTAGGTTTTTGTAGCATTTGCGCGGTTTTTTATTATGTTTTCGTAGTTTTTCACTTGTTTTTATACTTTTGGCATAAAATGACCAAGCGGGACCCGCGCACGCTTAAGGCATTCCATTCGAATCGCCATGAAATGGACGAGCAAAGAAAATCAAGGGAACTTAGCGTGAATAAGGATCAACAACTGGCGGACGTCTGGAGCGGAAAACGAGAAAATTGAGCCGGGAGCAGCCATGCCAGTCGATCGACTAGCGTGCAGTCGATCGACTGAACCAGTCCAAATCGACTGCTCGGCAGTAGGTTGGGCCGTTGACACAAGGCATTCAATCGATTGGTAGTCAGCCCGATCGACTGCCTCGCATGGAATTTTAGAATTTTTGGCCCATTTTGATGTTTTTGCCCCTGCAGCTTCTATATAAACCCCCCAACCCTTTCTCCACCAACCCGGTCCCCTCCTTGGTGGTTTTAGACTTGTTCCATGTATAACGCCCCAGGATCGGCCTCCAGACCTGATGGTTAGCCCCACTGTAACGACACGAGTCTTTTTTAGCGCTCTTTGTCCTCACTCACGCGCACTCTGGAAAGACTTCCCACGGGGTCACCTATCCCACCTCTACTCCAAGCCAAGCACGCTTAACTTTGGAGTTTCGATGAGAGGGCTTCCAGAAAAGAAGATGCACCTTGTTGGTATGAGTTTACCAATCAAATCTATTGAGCTTTCCTAGGTAGTCTCATAATTTGGGGTGTTACAATCTACCCCCCTTAAAGTCGTGACGTCCTCGTCGCGCTTAAGCCATCTCAGGATCCGTTGCCAGGCGTTGGGATTCTAGAGGTGTCTCCTACGGGTTCAAGAGTTGTGACCGTGGGCTATCCCGATCTTGGGCTCCCTCTACTGGGGCCTTCTCCCTCACAGGCTTTCCACACATGTTGCAACCTTGTTCCACATAGCACTTAGTTCCTAATTTTACGGCGGGCAAGTAGCTCTGATACCATTTGTAACGCCCCAGGATCGTCCTCCAGACCTGATGGTTAGCCCCACTGTACCTACACGAGTCTTTTCTAGTGCGCTTTATCCTCACTCACGCGCACTCTGGAAAGACTTCCCAGGGGGTCACCCATCCCACGTCTACTCCAGGCCAAACACGCTTAACTTTGGTGTTTCGATGAGAGGGCTTCCAGAAAAGAAGATGCACCTTGTTGGTATGAGTTTACCAATCAAATCTATTGAGCTTTCCTACGTAATCTCATAATTTGGGGTGTTACATTCCATCTCCTCCAAGCCTTTACCATCTCTTGCATTTTAAAATCCTAGTTGATAATCCTTAGTTTAGCTTAGTTAGTTAGTTAGGTTTTCTTAGCAAGTGTTGGAGAGGGTGACACCTCCTTCATTTGTGGCCTTAATTGTGTTGAAGATTTGGATGTACTTTTGAAGGTTGTAATCTAGATTTGAAGCTTTTGGTGTTTAATGCAAAATTGGTAGTAATCTTTCCTCTTGTATGTTGTGTATTGTGTTTGTGTTGTTGTGATTTCTCTTGTGTTGGTTTTTAGGTTTGAGTTTGTTTGTTGTTCATTGCATTTTAAGTAAGTCCTCATTTTAATCTCCTAGCTTGTTGATCTTTACTTCTTGCAAAACTCCATGGATGCTTTCATCTTGAAGCTTTTTACCTCTTTTAGTTAGACAAACATTTGGGTCTTTGAAAGAACTATGAAGCTTTCCTCTTTAGTCAACTTGTCTTGTTCATATTAATTGCTCTTTGACTTCTCTTCAATTTTAAATACTTTGACTTTCCCTCCTTTTCATCTTTCAAAATTTACAAGCTTTCCTTAGTTTAGTAGATTTTAATTTATGTAGGGTTGTTAATTAGGTTCCATTTATGTCATTAAAATTAGTTAATTTCAAACAAGCTTTAAGGGAAACTTTTATTTTTGGTACACTATGTTGGACACATTCCATAAAAGGTACGCGATGTTGGCCATCATCAAACAACGTCTATTAAGTTGGTCAATTCATCAAAAAAAGGTACAAAAAAAGCCCGATCGAGCATTTTTGCTGACGTGGCGTGATTCAATACTTTCTTATCATTTTTCTTTAATTTTAAATATTAAATTGAAAAAAAAAAGGGAAAACTTTCATTTTTGGTACACTATGTTGGCCACATTCCAGAAAAGGTATTTTAAATTGGCCATCATCAAATCATATCTGCTAAGTTAACCAATACATCAAAAAAGGTCCAAAAAAGCTTTGATCGGATTTTTTTCCTGACGTGACATGATTATATATTATTTTTTCCAACATAGTGTACCAAAAAAAAAAAATTCCCAGTTTTTTTTTCAATTTAATATTTAAAATTAAAGGAAAATGATAAGAAAGTATTAAATCACGCCACGTCAGCAAAAAAGCCCGATCGTGATTTTTTTGTATCTTTTTTGATAAATTGGCCAACTTAATAGACGTTGTTTGATGATGGCCAACATCGTGTACCTTTTCTGGATGTGGCCAACATAGTGTACCAAAAATGAAATTTTCCCCAAGCTTTAATTTCCATTTTCATGCCTTAGTTAGTAATTTCCAAGTCTTCTTTTCAATTTAAGCCTTAGTATTAGAAACTCAACCCAAACAAATGACTTAATGCTTTCTTAGTGTAGATTATTTTAATTAAGATTACAAGAGATTAAGTAAATACACCGACCGCCGATAATATCTATCCTCGAGAGACACGACTCGGGAAAACTTACCGCTCTACAATCGACTATGTACTATTACGGAGACGATTTCTTAGAGTGCTAAAAAATCTTCGATCACTTCTCATATTATTTCAATTTCCAATGGCATATAGTCTTGTTGGTCAAGTAAAGTGGATATTAAGATAACTAACATGAGATAGATGATATTATAAGAGTAATGAATTTGCAAAATTCATGTAAAGTTCAAAAATCCAAAGGAGGATTATGACAAGTCATAATTATTAGACCATGTGATTATTTGGAAACTAGTTTGAAGCATATATAGGAAATTCAAAGAAATGTATAAATTTATTAAAAAAGTTATTAAGTTCAAAAAGTGTATTAATACGAAAAATAAAAAAAATATTATTCACTTTAAATTCTGTAAAATATGCACATTAACTGTATTATTCACAATGATATCATATTTGTCGTAACAAATATCTTAACCATTTACGGCTCTTAACTCAAGAAACTACGACATAAAAGTTGATCGTGGTTGAACAATGATTTTGTCAAAATAATAATTAGCAATACTAAGATAAAATACAAATTTCTTACGGTAATATCATAACTATTTTTGACGTWGCATTTCGCTTGAACATTGTTTGTCATTTAGACAGTGTCGTGTTCTTGATTCTAAAAAGGTTAATTTACATGTTAAGATTACCTTGATTAGCAATTTCTAAGAACAAACTAAGATTATATTTCAAAAATATTTTTAATTTATACTTTCTCAAAACTTATTTAGATGATTTGAAACTCTAAAAAAGAATATTACTAAACTTTAATCATAAATGTAGTTTATTTAAATTATTTCGTAATTCAGATTGAGATGAAAGTGTTAATGTATTAATTTTTCAATCGATCAACAAGTGCGAATTACACGAGCATATCGAAGAAACGTTCGAAAAAATGCAGGCATATCGAAAAAATATAAAAGGGTTATCAGAATCTGTATCAAACGTATATTATTAATAATTTAAATTTTAAAAACAGAATTACTTTTGGATATTTGGCTTGAATCTTTGTTGATTTTTTGCCTGAATGTGAGAATGTTTAAATAAGTCTTTTCCTTTACAAATATGTTACAATTTAAGATTTTAATATTAAAGAAAATGTTATGGGAAAGTATAAGAAAAACAAAAAAAAAAAAAAAAGAAGGGAAGGAGGAAGAATTAAAAAAAGGATTATTTATAAATGAATTCAGTTAAGTGTGCACAGACAAGAATAATATTTGTTATCAAGATAGTTTAACACAATAGTATAACTATCACTTCAAGATCTATCAATTTTAATCTATATCGACTCGTCTATCTTGCCTCCTGAATCGGGGATCAGCTTTGTGGAGATACCCTAGCACAGTCCTGATTTTCTTTGGCTTTTGGATACCCGCCTCTTTTAGAAGACATTGATCCTGCATAAACTAATTTAAGATAAATCAAAAAATAAAATAAAATAAGAGAATAAATAATTAACATTATTGTATCAAAATTTAAAGTTATAAATCCTTTCAAGTATAAAGAAAACCCATAAAGAACTAAAATTTCATCATTGCAACAGAACCACAATTCTCCATCTCATCCAAGATAGGCTTCAAAGATGGATCATCATTTACACGCGCCATTCGTTCTTCAAGTTAGTCTTTATTGGCTAGATTTGTTAAATTCTCAAGCATTCTAGACATGGTTGGATCATGTTGTTTGTGTTTTTTTAATAAATAAATAAAACCTGCTAATGAAATCCACACACACACACACACACACACACACATGCTAATTAAAGTTCCATGAATATTAGACCAAGGCATACCCGCATTAACGCGCCACCAAGCCTCTCAGCCATGTTCATAGATTGTGGGTTTTGCATTACTTGTTACATGGTCGAGCCAAAGTTGGGGATACTCTCTTCAACTGCATGAACCTTGAAAGGTTTGCTGTAAGTTGTTATGCCATCTGATGAAATGAAAGATTATTCTATCTGTTCAGCTAATTCTTCGCCGCTTACGTCCTACACACACAATAAAATTTCAGTAAAGTTACAATTTCTAATTCTCCAAAATACAATAGAAAATTATTTAAAACACGCTATGCATTTAGAATTAAGAACCAACGATGTTTTTAGGTTAACCTAGTGCAAAAGCTCTATTATTGATGTTTAATATAATTTTCAAGCTCGGATGTGCTTTAGATGAAATTTAATATCAAAATTACGTGCTCACTATTGATTCACCAGAATTTTGTCTTATTAGTAAGATCCAAGTTTAGTTAATTCACTGTTGCAGCCCTCACACATCTCCATAAATATTGGTCTCGACATTCTGTTTGACATGCATGATACAACAGACCAAAATAAAACTTATTAGATTGGGCTAACATCAAAGAAACATATATTTAATAACATGAAATTGGATAAATAACAATTTACAATAGTATGACGAAATCATAGTATAAGTATCAAAGAAGTAGTATCTTTCTCTTTCTTAACGCCTTTGGATACTAGTCTAACTTATACTTATCAATCGATCCATCAGTTTTATACTTTCTCCTTATGACCCACTCACATCCTAGGGGCTTCTTACCATGGGGAAGATCGGCTAACTCCCATGTATGATTTTGCATGATCGAATCAATCTCAGCATTGATGGCTTCCTTCCAAATAGGGGCATCAGAATGTTGGGTTGTGGAGCCTGAAGTACTGTACACCCAAGCCCTCGTCCACGACGATCCAAGCACCTGAGCCGAATTTTTTTGGGGGTGTTTTAGGGAGTTCGCGTAAAATTATAACTAGGGTTTTCTTGTTATAAATAGTCTGGTTGTGTACTTGTAACTCCATCTCAAAAATTATTATAGTAAAAACTCCTGACTTGGCAGCGCCCCCAGACGTAGTCAGAATCTCTCTCTGACGAACTGGGTAAACAATTTCTTGTGTCGTTCTTTATTACTTCTCTGTTTCAATTAAGATAGGAAACAAAGATTGAATGTAATTGCAATCAAAAGTAACAATCCAAGGGAGTTCTTGGATTCTTCTTAGGCTTACAAACCCAAGGAGGTGCTTGAAATTAAATCTAAATCTAGGAAAAGAAATTACATAAAAGCTTGAAATTAAATCTAAAACCTAAGGAAGAGAAAATTATCAAGAGCTTGTGAGTAACTTGATCCCAGACCCTAGCTTGGGTTGGGAGGGGAGTGGTTATCTTCATTGGTGCAAGATGTGGGCTTTATATAGTTGTTTGTAGGGTGAAAAATGTCAAAAACACCAAAGTTCCCACAGCCCTCAGCGTCGCAGTCGATCGACTGACTGCAGGGCAGTCGATCGACTGCCCTGCTTTTAAGAGGTTGGCTACTGTCCGACAGTCGATTCGGGGCTCTTTCAGTTGATCCGTCATTGGTCGATCGACCACCAGTCGATCGGGCACTCAATTTGGAGCTTTTCAATCGATCCTGGATGCTTTCAGCTCGAATTTCTCGTTTTCCAGTCCAAAACGTCCGCCGAGTGAATATAACCCTTTTAGCCACCTACAAAACAAGAATTCAAACTTAAAAACCCAAAAATAGCACAAACATTTTACACTTTGTACACTTTAAGCCTAAAAGCAAATAAACAAGAAAATGACCTAAGAACTAGAATAAACGACTCAAAACGACTAGAACCATCGCTAAACTCTAACTAAAAAAACTAGGAAAAACACAAAAACTACATGCAAAACAACCTTCACAATGGAACTGGTTGTGTTCTCGGCTCAGCCTTAACAACCTCTTGGTCATTCTGAACTGCTTTGCTCCCACCTGAGTTAGAAATATCTAACTCTACAAACTGAGTACCTGCACTTTCAGCATCTGGTGCACCCATCCTATCCTTGTACAAAACCTGTTCATTAAATATGACATCTCGACTGTGAATTATTTTTCGATTCTTTTCATCCCAGAATTTGTAACCGAACTCATCACCGCCATATGCAATAAATGTACATTTAATAGATTTAACATCCCACTTACTTCTAGATGCATCATTTATATGAACATAAGCAACACAACTAAGTATTCGTAGATAACCAGGACTCCTCCGGTATGCCATTCTTCAAAGGAGATGATGGTCCTTTGTTAACCAGGAATGCAGCTGTGTTAACTGCATCTGGACAAAACATCTTTGGTAAACCTGACTTCAACCGCATACATCTGGCACGCTCATTTAGAGTTCTGTTCATTCGTTCTGCCACTCCGTTCTGCTGAGGGGTTCCATGCGAATTCCATTTGTAGCACAATACTCTTTGAATTCTCTAAGCTCGTACTCTCCGTCATTATCAGATCTTAAGCACTTTACCTTCAAACCTGTTTCATTTTCTACAAGGGCTTTCCACTTTCTAAAAGTATCAAATGCATCAGATTTATTTTTCAGAAAGTAAACCCATACCTTTCTTGTAGAATCATCAATGAAAGTCATGTAGTATGATTCACCACCAAGGGATGTTACTGGCGTTGGTCCCCATAAGTCACTGTGTACCAACTCCAACTTCTGTTTGTAGTATGACACACCACCAAGGGATGTTACTGGCGCTGGTCCCCATAAGTCACTGTGTACCAACTCCAACTTCTGTTTCTTTATAGTTTTGCCCTTCGAAAAACTCAATCTTCTCTGTTTACCGAAGACACAATCCTCACACAAAATGACATCAATTGTCTTGAGGACTGGTAGCTTACCCTTCGAACACAGTTCTTTCATCCCCTTTTCACTCATGTAGCCAAGTCGACAATGCCATAAATCCGCATCATTATTTTATTCTGCAATAGCAATGCAATCTTTGGTACTAGTTGTCATATACAACGTACCATTTTTTTTTTCTCGAGCCATCACCATGGCTCCTTTGGTTATCTTCCAGTTACTACAGCCAAAGGTCGCAACATAACCTTCGTCATCCAACTGCCCTACTGAAAGTAGATTTCTCCTCAAACCAGGAATGTGTCTCATATTACACAACTACAATACAGAACCATTTGGAGTATTGATCCGAACATCTCCTTTTCCCATAATGTTCAGAGGCTCATCATCAGCAAGGTAAACCTCCCAAAAATTGCCAGACGTATACTATTCCATGACCTCAGAACTAATGCAAGAATAAAATGATGCACCTGAATCCAAAACCCACGATTCTAATGGACTGCTCACATTCAAAATAAGTGCATCTGCAATATCTTATGTTGTTGTGTTAGCTGATTTATTGTCCTTATTCTTCAATGGTGCTTTGTATTGGTTCTGGTAGTGACCTAACTCGTCATAATTCCAACACTTGGTCTCAATCTTATCCTTTCTTGACTTGCTTTTGCCCCTTGATTTTGATATACCTCGATTAAATTTACTCTTTGATGGTGATCGCCCTTATTCTCTGTACTCAAAGCTGACCCTGAAGTTATGTCCTATTCTCTTCTGCAAATTTCTTCACTAATAATCAAATCTCTAACTTCGTCAAACTTCATCTTCTCCTTCCCCGCTAAAGCACTAACAGCGGTAACCGTTCCACTCCAACTTTTTGGTTGCCAAACCTCCGATCTACGAATCTGTGGAAGAGGATAGCAAGATTAGGGCTTGGACCTCATCATCAAAATCAATATCAACCGAGCTCAATTGGGATTATATCATGTTGAACTCGTTGAGATGATCGGCAATTGCAGTACCTTCTGACATCTTTAGCTTGAAAAGACGTCGCATTAGATGAACCTTATTTGCTACCGATGGCTTCTCGTACATCTCTGATAACATCTCTAACATCTCTTCCGTAGTTTTTGCCTTAGTTGTGTGGAGAGCGACATTTCTACAGCGACAAGCGCACCAAGCTCATTACCTTTTTGTCCAATAATTTCCATTCATCCTCTTTCATGGCCTCTGGTTTCGTACCCAGGGGTTGATATAGATCTTTACCATACAGGTAATCCTCGATCTGCATCTTCCAGAACCCGTAATCTATTTCGTCAAACTTCTCAATTGGAGATTTTCCGTCACCCATCATATTTCCACCGAACCTCGCTCTGATACCAGTTGTTAGGATTACAACTAATATGATGAAACAGAGAAGAAATAAAGAACGACACAAGAAATTGTTTACCCAGTTCGTCAGAGAGAGATTCTGACTACGTCTGGGGGCGCTGCTTTTTTACTATAATAATTTTTGAGATGGAGTTACAATTACACAACCAGGCTATTTATAACAAGAAAACCCTAGTTATAATTTTACTCGAACTCCCTAAAACACCCCCAAAGAATTCGGCTCAGGTGCTTGGATCGCCGTGGACGAGGGCTTGGGTGTACAGTACTTCAGGCTCCACAACCCAACATTCTGATGCCCCTATTTGGAAGGAAGCCATCAATGCTGAGATTGATTCGATCATGCAAAATCATACATGGGAGTTAGCCGATCTTCCCCATGGTAAGAAGCCCCTAGGATGTGAGTGGGTCATAAGGAGAAAGTATAAAACCGATGGATCGATTGATAAGTATAAGTTAGACTGGTATCCAAAGGCTTTAAAAAAGAGAAAGATACTACTTCTTTGATACTTATTCACCTGTAATGAGAATTAGTTCTATTAAGGTGATTTTGATGATTGCTGCATTGCACAATCTTGAAATTCACCAAATGTATGTCAAAACTGAATTTTTGAATGATGATCTAGATGAAGAGATCTATATGGACAACCTGAAGGGTTTGTTATTCTTGGTCAAGAGAACAAGGTGTGTAGACTTGTTAAACTATTGTATGGATTAATATAAGCACTAAAGCAATAACATCTCAAGTTTGACACTATGATGATGGCAAATGGCATTTGAATTAATAAACATGATAAATGTGTTTATGTAAAGAGCACACCAAACTATTTTGTCATCATTTGTCTTTATGTTGATGACATGTTGATATTAAGAAGCTCTCGTGATATGATCAAAAATATGAAGAGCATGTTAAAAGAAAACTTTGATATGAAAGATATTGGTTTAGCCGATGTGATCCTTTGTATCAAGATCATAAGGAAATCAAATAGCATAGTTCTTTCTCAGTCCCACTATGTGGAAAATGTACTAAAAAGGTTTAATGCGTTTGATGGTGAAATGGCTAAAACTACATTTGATGATAACCTTCATTTGGTGAAAACAAAGCTGATCAAGTGGCTCAACTAGAATACGCTAGGATCATTGGGAGTCTCATGTACATTACTAATTATACTAGATCGGATCTAGCTTATTCGGTGAACAACTAAGTAGGTTTACGAGTAATCCAAACAATGACCACAGGAAATGGTTAACTAGAGTATTACAATATTTGAAGTATACTCTAAGTTACGGACTGCATTATACTAGATATCCAGAAGTACTATAAGGGTAATGTGATGTGAACTAGATATCAGGTTCTAAGGATACACACTCCACCAACGGGTATGTTTTTACTATAAATGGAGGTCCTGTGTCTTGGAGGTCTACTAAGTAAACATGTATTTCCTGATCCACCATAGAATCAAAATTCATAGCTATAGATAAAGCTGGTGAAGAGGATGAGTGGCTTCAAAATCTTCTTGAGGACATTCCATGTTAGAAGAATCCAGTATCAATGATTATGATACACTGCGATAATCAAGCTGCTATCGTAAAGGCTTACAATGAGATGTATAACAGTAAATCACAATATATTTATCGGAGACACAATACCATTGGAGAATTGATCTCAAGAGGAATAATTTTCGTTGATTATGTGAAATCAAAAGGAAATATAGTAGATCCGTTTACAAAAAATTTAAACCAAGATCAATGTGTTACATTATTAGAGGGAATGGGGGTAAAATCCATAACTAAAGGATAGTCTTTAGTGGACACCCAACTATGATGACTGAAGATCCCAAAAACTTGGTTTAATGGGACAACCAAACTTTAGAATATTCAGTTCTAAATGCTTGATATCTAGTCGTGAGATAACCCATCCTCAGAGAGTATAACCAAGTGATATGCCTGCTAAATGTGGTGAGGTTAAGTCTAAGACTTTTAATAACAATCTATACCTATTAAGGTGGAGTATTACAGGATACTCCTGATAGACAAGGTCACCTATTTAAGTTTAGAGGAGTGGATGTCTCGATCGGAGCACTTAAGAATCCCAAGAGTGTTCCAAGGCCAAAATTGACACAACTTTGAGAACTCGATAAATGGTGTAAATATTCTTAGGTGAGTATTACTATCTTGGTATACTCGTAAGTGAGATAGTTCAATGACATTGTCAACTGGGCCATGGGTATATCCGATGATACTTCACTAAGGAGGGTTCAAAGTCACAAGCTACTTGTCTTGATCTAATAATGTTTGCGGAAAATGAGCAACTAAGTCACATGCACTCATACGTTGATTTTGCACTCATGTGGGGAGTTGTTGGAGAATATAAAATTGGGAAAGTTAAATATGGTAACTTTGGCCAAATATTCCAAATGTAGACGGGTCACTAAAATGAATGTTAAATTCTTAATCTACGTTTCAAGTAGATTATTGTGGTATATTTACTTTCACAAATTCATATTTGGGTGAGTGAAAAGTCAATGATCAAAGTTAGACATTTGGATATGTTTAAGTAAACACTTGGATGGTAAAGTGGGTGTGGGATTTTCTAAGCAAAGAGAAAATATCCGAAATATGAATGATATTCATTGTTTTATGAAAATTGAATCATTAAGGCCATGTTTGTTTTTAGACTCCCAATACTTGATTGAGATTTTGATTCTTAATCCTCGTTTGTTTTAGGACTCAAGTTTTTAGTACTCAACCAATAACTTCATACGCCTGACCCCATACTCTTGTTTTTTATTCCATCATCATTATATTTAAATAATTATATATTACTAAATATAATATATAAATAATAATAACTTTCAGACATGATTTGATATCAAATACAATATAAAAATATATTTTCGTTCATATTCCAGACATGATTTGATATCTACAGTAAAAAGTAAATGATTCTGAATTCTACAACAAACAAGGATTCTTACTATTTACATAATTTTGAATATCAGGATTTAGAGTCCTAATGAAGCCTAATCTAAACAAGCCCTAAGATTCCAAATACAAGGATTCAAAATCCTAATGGAGTCTTGTGTAAATAGCCCCTGAAGGTGTAGGACCGCAAACTGTTTAATTCCTTGGGTTTTAATTAGTTTGAGCCTTTTTGGAAGCTTCCAAGCCTTTTTTGTTGACTATGGCAAGGAGATTGACTTCTATTAGGAATCCTATTTCCTACGATTTCCTGCCTTGTAAGGGATCCCTCAAGCCTATAAATATAAACCCCTACATAGTGTAAAAACACATTCAAAACACTCATACACATATTCCTACCTGCCTCACACATCATATATTCTACATTTAAGATTTTTCTCAGTTGTTTGGCTAAGTCTTGTTCCGGAGTGATCATATTGATTGCTCCTTTTGGTAGTACTGTTGTCATTGTATCTTGGGAGATTCATTGCCATAAATCCATGAGAATTGTGTATGGGGAAATAAGTATCTTAAGGAAAGAGTTCGCTTTCCTCGACACTTTTCCATTTTCTTATTTATTCACATTTATATATTTAATTGTAATAGATCCATTAGTTTAAATTATTCCCCGTTGTTATCCCAATCTTAATGTTCTATCCCAAACAAACGATACATAGTTTTTACAAGCTACTAGTAACAATGATTTCATAACGATTGTTGTTTTGTGATAATAATACTCAATTCATACAATCTGTTAAACATTCTGATATGATAATGATAACTAATTAATTCAATCTCCTAAGAAATAGTGATAATATAATGATAGTTGTAACATGATAACAACTATTTTTTTGCAATAACAATACTTATTTCTTTCAAAACAATAAGTTATAGTGATTTCATAACGATCTTTTCTAATGATATATAGCGATACATAATTCATAAAAGCTATTAGAAATGGTGATATGAGAACAATACATATTTAGTACAAGTTTCTAAAAAATGGTGATATCATAACAATACATATTTTGTACAAGTTTCTAAAAAATGATGATATGATAATGATAGTTATATTATGATAACGATCATTGTGTCATGGTAATAACTATTGTACCGTGATATCGGAAGACTTATGTACAACCTCATTCATATTCAAATGAAACAGACATCAAAAATAAATAGAGCATCAACAAACCTATATAATTTACATCTTTCTAAGTATAACCACATCACAATTATAAGATACCAAAAAATTATTTGTGCACATATCTACCAAAAGATAAGGAACAAAATGCTTAGATTGTCGAAAAGATTATTTATGTGCATCGTCTAGTTGGTCAAATACACTTTCAACAACCTTTAGTATGCTTCTATTGCTCACAATCCCTAAACATTTGACATCTCTACCGGACACCGCTAAGAGTAAATAACTATACGGTATATAATCACTTAAAAGGAGGATGAAGACAATTAATTCAATAAAGACAATTGGATAAACAAGTAATAAGGGAGAATTTGCTACATGCACAACAAAAAATGAAGATGTATGCAGACAAGCTTAGGCGGGAACGTAATAGTTGTGTACATGTATACTAAAAGACTTCTTTTCATTGAATTAGGAAACTCCAAAATAGTACTAAGGATCATAAATGCGAGGCGAAAATCTCATTTGCTAACTTTTGGCATCAAGCAGACATAAATTTTCTTTATCCACAACTTATACATCCGATCCATTTGTGATAGTGTAACTACCTCTACACCATTAAAAATCTATAGTTATCTCGTGATAACGATAGTTGACATCTATCAAATACATATGAGTTTAATAACAACGGTTGTTTCTTGATAACAATAGATTTTCATTCAACCTTATTCATATTTACATGAAATAGAGCATCAACAAACCTATAAAATTTACATATTTCTAAGTATAACCACATCACATGAATAAGATAGCAAAATTTTGTTGTGCACATATCTACCAAAAGATAAGGACCAACATGCTCAGATTGTCGAAATGATTCTTTATGTTCATGATCTAGTTTGTCAAATACATCATTGATAACCTTTATAATGCATCTATTACTCACAGACCCTAAACATCTAACATCTATATCGAACGCCACTAAGAGTAAATAACTACACAATAATAATTAATTTATAAATTTACCACATCAATATGATTCAATGCGTCATTGTGCAAAGTCCTCAAAGATAGCATAATATTAAATTACTACTGTTGAGCACACAAATTGATTATTTAATTTGAGAGAATATTATAGAGTTCAAATAAATTAATTATAATTGATTTTAAAAAAGTATTCTAAAACAACAAAAATAAATAAAAAAATGTATAACGTGTAAGCAATAAGCCAAACATTTTTACAAAAAAACATAAAATAAAATCTCTATCTTAAAGTAGTCCATCTCTTATTACCAAAATTCTCCTAAAAAGAAACTAAGAAGAAAAATAGGCAAACACCTCATCCACAACCTTTTGATTAAAGCATGACTAGAAGAAAATAAGTGAATATATACATATATGTAAGGAAAAAATAAAAAACACCTCATATAAGGTTGTGGATGAGGTGTCTGAATATCTTAATGAATTATATTTTTATTTTTTTGTTAGGAAAAAATAATATATGATTTCAAATTTATGTCAATTAATCCGAGTGTTTTTCTGTTTAATCATAATGTAAGACTCCTTGATTTTTATATTTGAGTAGGTTTATTAAAGCTTATTTGGAAATCAATATTTGGTTATTTTTACAGTTGTTTCTGGGTTGATAATTTATTGCTCAAGCAAATATATTTTACCTGAATTCTAGGTAATCAAAATGTATTTATATTTTTTTACTATGTTTATTATCTTTATAAGCATGTTTTGTTTGTAGTTTCTATTTTTTAATCATTATGGACATTCACCGAAATTAGTACATGCTTATGCATTATTTTGGCTATGACTTCATGTTATGTCAGTTTTATTATTATGATGTATTTTTTATAATTACTATATCGATTGTATTTTTTGTAGTTTATTTGGTTATAAATATGAATTGTGAAGGGATATGAATGCAGAAATGGATTGAATATGATCAGTGATATTTTATAGGTTTTGTGTATTGGTTATGGTGTAATTATTTACAATCACCATGCTGATGATTATCTTTATTTGGTTATCAGTGAATTGTGAATATATACGATTGCAGAAAACTGGATTATGAGTGGCTATATTTTATAGATCATGAATTGGAGTTGAAGTTTATCTTATTTGGTGAGTTATTATTATTTTTTAAATTTATCAATGAAGGTTTGATATGCAAATTTGCTGGATGTGGCTGAAAGGTTTTTAATTGCCTTATGATTCAAGTTAAGGTTCAAATTCCGCTCTCTTTCTTTTCTTCTATTTTTTTCTGCAATTTTTGTTGCATTCTGTTTGTTTGCAAATTAGTTTATGTTATTAATTATAAAACCCATATTTTATTTTGATCCATAATCCTTCTTTCAGATCCCACTGAGCTTGACATTGAATCCTCCTTCAGATCCATAATCGTTTTCCGTCGATCTTGGCTTTCTTTAGTTTTCATGCTTAAGTTATATCATTTTCATTGGTTTTTCTTTTTATGACTTCCCAATAAATTTCCAATTTCTATTTGCATTTTAGTGTGAAAATTAGGAATGAAGCAATGAGTTAAGTATAGTTTTCAAAGTTATTTGGGTTTTATTATAATTAATGTTTTTTTTTTGTTAAGATCAATTCTCGGTGGTTGCTATTTGAATTGAAATATGGATTTGGCATATTTTTCAAGATTTTTTTTATTGTATGTGCTTGTAGTTATGGGAGAAATGTGAGAATAATACGAGTATATTAAATGTCGTGGTCAAAGTGAGAGAATACTAGATAGTGGATGAGAATAATATGTAGTTATTCTGTCCCAACTCCCAACCTCAATAAGAAAAAGTTCAAAAACCTATTGAGCACGGGATATGAATTGTGATTTATGATATTTTTCTTTTTCTTCCCTTATTAGTTCATAATCATAACTCTTATTGATGAAGGTTTTGCATGACTAAGATTCCATTACTTGTGAAATATAGTTTCAAATTTGATGTTGCACATCATATTATTTACAACTCATTAAAAGAAGATATATTTGGATGGGGTAAAGGAATAATCCAATTGTATATTCTCTACACATTACAACTGCTGATTTTTCGCCATGGAGCGTCGCCTTTTCTTTTGGTTCATTGTTGTTCCTAATATGAACCTCCAAATTCTTTTTTTTTCTTTAATCAATAATTTTTGGTTTTTTGTCAATTCCGCGTTCAATTTATTTTTGTGTTAAAGGCATAAGTTCTATTTAGGTATTTGAAGTTGTTAATCTGATTGAGCTATATGTTAAATATTCTGAAACATCATACCTCAAAAATTATCCAGCTTGTGCATCTTCAGAATAATCTAACCCCGTCAAATTGGTACTTTATTTTTGTGTTTGATATTCATTAATGGTTGTTTATGTAGATAGACATGTCTGGGGTATCAAGTCTAAGATGATCACAAAGAAGAGATGTGCATGAAGGCGTTAATGATGAAACTGTAAGCTTTATTATAGATTTTGCATGTAGTTCTCATTCTAACGAGTAATGATTATATTTTAAAATTTTATATAATCATCAGGTTTAGATTCTCATTTATTATTAGTAGCATTTCCTTGAATATTCTCTACAAAAACAAAAAATGAGAGAGTTGATATGCTTTTAGCTTGATAATTGCATGGCATTATTAAATTATGTGTTTCATGTTTTCAGCATTTATAGTTTTGTTGAAATGGGTAACAACATGCCTTATTGGTTCTTATTAAAATTAGTGTGAAGCCCGCGATTTTCGCGGTCAAATATAAAACATGTTAAAAAAATAAAATTATTATCAAAAAAATACTTAAGAATATGAATTATTATATCAAAAAGGAAAAAAAATATTGTTCACTTTAAATTTTGAATTTTTTTATGCTACATTAGTTGTTTTGTTTATAATGATATCATTTTCGTTGCAACAAAGAATCTCCAACCTTTTATGCTGATAGATTATCAATATTGTGAAATAAAGATGACTTGTGCATTATGCGCGACACTTTTGAAAGATTTGTGATAGCTATAAAAATAAAATAAAAAATCTTAAAGTATGATTGTATTTCAAACTTATGTGGCGTCTCGTTCCAATATAAAATCGTTCAATTCTGGTATATTTTTATTTACATTACATTATTTTCACAATAAATAATGTTCCAGTGCATTTACACATGCAATCAACGGGATTTGTTAAATATAGCAAATTACCCTTAATGTGACGTTCAAACCCGAAGAAAACCAAATTCTGAAAATATTAAGGACCCCTTGAGGGATACCAAATATATATTTTATAAGGTTATCATATTCTCGAGAGATGGAAAATATAATTAAGATTGGAATTCTTGTAAATTCCGAAATTCTTGTAAACTCCGAAAATATAATTAAGACCGAAATACTATGTTGTTCTAAGAATATATAAATGCAGTTTAACCCTATGAGGAATATAATTTTTTGATTTTATGAATTAGTATATATTTGGTATGAATATATTAGTTTAAGTATATAAATTATTAATATGAGGAATAATTACAAAACAAACATGTGAGAATTTTATTCTTACCAATTACATATTTGATACAATAATTAATTACGTTAAATATATTTTTCCATTCATACTTCAATTACTCAATGTGTAGTAATTATGATGGTAGTGTGATTTGCTATGTAATTAGTTGTATAATATATATCTTTGAATAACTTAATCATGACAACGTAATTAATGAAGATATTTAGTTGAAATTAGTTTCATATATATTTGGTATGAATGTTTTAGTTTAAGTATATTAATTAAGATATAATTAAGAAATGAATCTTTAAGAATTTTATTATTACTAATTATATATTTGGTAACACAATTGTATTTAATACGTTTTTCCATTTATAGGTAAAAAAAAATAGAATTCAATGTTTCCTATCATTTGATTTTATGCCATAAATAAAGAAAATTATTTGAAAATAAAGGGCTACTTTTTACTTTTCTCAATCAGCTACTATAAATCATTTAGTCAATTAATTAAGAAAACAATAGGGTAAGACATTTATTGATAGGGATTCTTAGATAGAAAAGTAGCACCCAAATGTTTCAATACCTGACATTTCAATATATTATTATAAGTATCGCATAAATCATAATTTAAAATAATAAGATATTCACTGCGAAATGGTCCTAAGAAAATATACTACACCATATTTAAATAAACTTACAACAAAAAAAATTACAAAATCAACAGGTTATGTAATTACAACTAATAAATGTCTGGAAAACAACTTACTAAAATATTGACATTGAATTAACCCACTTATTGCATTCATGATTTTATTATGGTATAGCATTCGAGTAATAACTAAAAATAGATATAAATTATTTTTGCGAATGATATCACTTATTTAATTTCTTGATTTATCTAAGTATATTATTATAAGAGGTTTTATAACCAAAAATATATGTTTGTAAAGGTTATGTGTATATATATATCCCCAAACATTGTTCCATATACAAATCAAGATATAATATCTTAATATTGAATAAAGAATATTATTCCATATACAATAACTTTAATTGTAATAATACTAGTTTAACACCCGTGTATTACACGAGATTTATAAAAAATTAAATATAAAAAATAATTGTGAAAATTATAAAGTTTTAAATTTAAAATAAAAAATTGAAAGGATGTTTCAACTATGCCCTGTTCAATTTATTAATTATTATAATTATTAATTAATATTATATTTTAATGTTTAGATTAAATTCGTTAATAATTATATTCACGTACTTATAAAAATTCAAAAGATGTCACATTTTCAACACGTCTCTATTCTATATTAATTATTATTATTAACTCATTTTATATTTTTATGTTTATATTAATTTTATAATAATTATAGTTACATACTTTGAAGAATTCAAAATGTGGCATACTCTCAAGCCTTCTCGCATTGTGCCAATGTCTAATAAATATTAATTAGTTATTATTATGTAATATTATTTTTTAATATGTAGATTGGACTCATAACTAATATTTAGTTACATACTCCAATTATTGAAAATATATCACCTATACAGAATATTTAAAATTTCAAAAATAAACTATTTCAATGTTTATTATAAATAAGATTTATTTAATTATTTTCATAAATAAGTTTTTTTGTAATTAAAAATAATTCATATGTAATTTTTATTTTAATTAAAATAATTAATTTATATTTTTATAGTAATTATATATGACTTATTTATATTTTTCTATTAGGAGTATAAAAGAAAATTATTGAATTAGACAAAATATAATAAAAGAAAACTATTAAGTTGAGCTAAATATAATAAAAAATATATTAAATTAGGCAATAAAAAAATCAAATTAGGTATATATTAGGCTCGGATGACACATAAGCAACCTAAACACCAATTTTTATTTTTTTTTTATTTTTCAAACGAAACATACGAAACAAACACATAGATTAAGAGGATTTCGCATTAATATATATTTATTTAACACAAGTGTATTAAACGGGACTTATCAAAAGATAAATATAAAAAATATTTGTGATAATTATTGAATTTTAAAYYTACAATAAAAATTAAAATAATGTATTCTCAACCCGTGCCCTGTACATGTATAATCTATTAATTAATTACTATAAATATTAAATAATTTTGTATTTGATGTTTAAATTAAATTCATTAATAATCTTAATTACATATTTATAAAAATTCAAAAGGCATTACATTCTAAACCCGTGTCTAATATCTTTTTTATTAATTATTATTATTAAGTCAATTTAGTTATTAATTTTTAGAATAAGTTCGTTAATAATTATTAGTTACATACTTTGAAATATTCAAAAGATGTCATACTATCAACTCGTGTCGCATTGTACTTGTGTCTAATCAATGTTTATTAGTTATTAGTATATAATTTAACAATTTTTATGTTTAGATTGAATTTATTACTAATATTTAGTTACATACTTAGATTATTATAAATAAATCATATTTTACCTTTATAGAATATTTGAAACTCCAAAAATAAATTATTTTGAATTCTATTATCAATAAATCTTATTTAATTATTCTGGTAGGAGAGGTTGAGTTAGTAGATAACTCTTGTGCCTGCATACAACTCCTAAGTAAATAAAGTATTTTTTTATTAAATTATTTTATATGTAGTTTGTCTTTTAATTAAAATAACTAATTCAGATCTTATTTACTAATTATATATGACTTAATTATATTTTTATATTAAAAGAATTAAAGGAAAGCATTGAATAACGAAAAGTATAACTCGTATATTATGCGAGATTTAAAAAGGAGAAATATTTATTAAAATATACTAAAATAATAATATTAAAAATGGTATATACAAATCGTAACATTATTTATTCTATTTACGGGAAGATTATTTTTAATAATAAATAATTTTTACACACAAATCATAACATTGTTTGTTCTAATTCTGGTAAGACTGAAAAATCTTCAAGTTTTTTTTACAGTTAGTCATGAAATTAGTTGTAAATATATCAAAACACCTTAAACTTGACGGAGAAACCAGTAGAAAACTGAGTTTGAAAAAAATGTAAAACATACAAAGTCCGCGTGTCACATGTGAATATGTAATATAAAAAATTAAAATATATATAACACTGATAATCTTATTGAAAAAACATCGTGCATCTAACTTGTAGTATATATAATATTATTTTATTATTTTTTTTATTTTTTATTTTTGCGTTAAACACTAATTTGTTCGTATAATTATATAATGTGTGTATCAATAAATTATATTGGGATTARATAAAGAAGTTTATAATATATTTAATATTTATTTTCCTATGCGTAATAATTTATTATTATTTATTTGATCCTTTTGTTTTTCCTTTTTTATTTTGGCGTAAAAATAGTTTATCATATATGCTTTTAATGTTATTTTCTGTTAATTATATTAGGATTAGATAAAAAAATTAAATTTATTTTTCTTATATTTATTTTTTTTTTTGTAATAAATTTATATAACTCGTATATTTTTAAATAAATAGTTAAAACTCACATAACATTATTTCAAATTTTATTATAAATAAAAATTAATTCAACTTTTATAGATTTTTTTTCTAATTTCTATAACATATTTATATTTTATAWTAGTAGAATAAAAAAWAGATATTGAATTAGGCAAAATATGTTAAAAATATTAAATTAGGTAACATGTAATATAGGAAAATATTAAATTGGGCAAAATATAATATTAGAAAATATTAAATTAGGTAAAATTTAATAAAAGGAAAATATTAGGTTCGGATGCCCGAAGCACCAGAATTTTTTCCAAAGCTAACGAAGCGTAAGAAAGAGACACATAGGACAGGAGGATTTTGCATTAATATATAGGGGAGATAGGAATGACTCGACAAGAAATCAATAATGATTAGGTTCGTAATTACTTTCAATTGCATTAACTACTATATTGATTCGATAATCAATATATATACTTAATACTATGCACCCTCTCTAATTAATTTCATAATTATCGTCAATTTAATTTAATTTATTATACTTAAATCAAACATGAGAATTTTATATTAAGCGTGATAAGTGGAACATTTAAGGAAAAAAAATCATAGTTAATTTAGAATGATATTCGGATAATTTTTTTATAAGTATTTTTATATGATTTATCAAACCAAGGTTACTTTAGAATGATATTCGGAANTTCTAAGCATTTTTATATGATTTATCAAATCAAGGCTACTTTAGAATTATATTCGGAAGGTATTTTTTTAATTCTTTGAATAGTTAGAATGAAGACAAGTGGTTTTATATATAAAATCTCTGTGTGTGTGTATTCATATGTAAACATAGAAATATAAACTTTTCAAGTTAAATGGTCAATGGAGGATTTTCTACAAATCTATATTTACATCTTTATTTGAATGAATAATTTCTAATAATTATACTAAACTCCTTTCATTGTAAATAAATATACATGTATTCTTTTATATATATAATACAAAAGTATTAGAAGTACACTAATTGCTGAAATATATTATAGGAGTGGAAAAGAATAATAGTAAATTCATTATGTGATTTGTGATATTAATATTAAGTTGATAATTTAATTTGAAGGAAAAATTAATCCCTTCAAGATATAAGGTAAATGGAAAAACACATACAAATCTCATAGGGGCGGCACTCTTATTAAGCCGAACTAACATATCGTCCGTTAGGCCAAAATTTCATACCAATACATCATAGTAAAAAAGTCAATACATTATAGTGAAAAACTAATATATCATAGTATAATACATCATAGCACGGGTCAGAGATTTATGAAAAATCAATACTTTCGAGTACAATAACCAATATATCATAATACAAAAATCAATATATTATAGTATCGGGTCAGATGGCCTAACGGGTCATGACCCATCAATCTGGCCTGACACAAGTGTTTACCATCTTATAGAAATTTACATTTTCATACATATTACAATGAATATGTCTTGTTAATCATACTACAACCATTGAATTATATAAAGACGAGATAGATAAACGTGGTAAAACCAAGAACATCAACTCTCGATGGATGTTCTATATTTAAAATAGTATATGGATCTTCTAATTTGAAAGTTTTTTTTTAAATGTTTGATGGACAGCCCCTCTATTTTATCTTACTCAATTTTCTAAATAAATATTAGATAAAATCAAAATAAATGGAAATATTACAACTCAATACAATAAATTAGGAAAAGTCAATATCAATTCCACTCGATCAATTTAGAAGCATGTAGAGTATTTATATGGAAGTATTTTCAATATAATCTAAATGAAAATATTTTCAATATTATTTTACTATCTCAATATTGAACAGTCCCTACACAAACTTTAAGCACCATGAATGTGATAAATTTCCAAGAACCGTTAAAAAATATGCAACAACATATTCTAAGTAACATTCAAATTATACATATAAAATGTACACCCATAAGGTCAAGAACCAAAGGAGCAAGGCAATAAAAAAAACATCATACCCTGAAAAGTACATTAAACAACCAAAATCACCAAATACTACTATAAATTAAATATTCATAGTTTTAAACCTACTAAAATCACATTGTTTTGCCTTTCTTTGTGCTCTTCATAGGACGTCAAAAAGCCGGTGTAACAATACATCTCATGTCTAGAAAAATCGACAAAAGTTGGTCTCACGGCAAATCATGACTAATAATATAAATACACATAGATCTGTAGAGGAAAACAAAGAACATAACCATTCCATGCACAAAATGACACATTAAAGCCAAATAAAAGGAAGGAAAAATTGATACTTACGGAGCCATCCAACGGTATGTGCCTATTTTTGGTGTTATACGTTCAGTATGCACTTCGATACGGGCTACCCCAAAATCTACAATTTTAATTGACTTGTCAGCAGATATCAAAAGATTATCCGACTTCAAGTCTCGCTTAAATTCAACCCATGAACATATTCTATCCCCTTGCAACACCTGCTTGATCTCCAATTTCAGGGGCATGAACCTGTTCTGATGTTTCGTCAAGAATTAACGCATCGAGCCACCCTTGGCACACTCAGTCACAATACACCAAACCATCGGTTTGTGGCAAGCATCGATAAACTGAACAATATTCGGATGCCTCAAATTCGACGGACAAAAAATATACCTCAAGAGCCCTGTTTTTTGCAAAGGCCTCAGGATCAGCGGACAAAAAATAATCCAAAGTGAAAATGTCACAGGATTAGAAAGAGAAAATTAAGAGGACCGAAAGCAGAATGATTTGTACCAATGTATTCATCATAGTGAAAATATTTAAAATCCTCAGTTTAGAAGATAACAGATATACTTAGCAATCTTTGAGGATATTAAAGAAAAATGAAAAAATAAAATAAAATCAGGTAACACTCTTATAGTTACTATTATTTGCCACAAGTGTCAGAGATAAAGAATTCACAGAACATCAAAAATCAATCATATAATTTCCTCCCAAAAATAAAAGAAAAAAGAAAATATATACAACCATATAAGAGCAAACATCTAATCCCAACAGTGAAGAAATAATTTTACAGAAACACACAATCAAATTTGGCCAAACTTCAAAACGCATATCACCAAACAAACAAAGCGATCGATCAAAACAATTAAAACACATGAAAAAAAAACATTAAAATATATATATATAAAAATAACAGTAAAATAAGAAGTTTTATTTAAAAGCTAATGGTATGGGTTTGGAACAATTAAATAACAATAGTAAAATAAAATATTAAACGCTTCTGAAACCCCTAAAATTCAGATTTAACATGATATACATAACATAAACAAAAAAACTATAATAAAATAGAAAAAAAAAAAAAGAAAGAAGCAAAAGACGTAATAACTGCACATGTAAGTAAATGACCAGGAGGAAAGGTATGATTGTATGAAATGACCAAGATTTGTAAGCTGATGCTATAACCAAGATTTATTTAGAAAAATGCAAAAGATGTAATAATTGCACATGTTATATAGTTAGAATATATTGTTGGGAAATTGTGAAGAAAATTATGTAATTTTTTTTCACTCTTATCTAATATGATGGTTCTTATCTAATATAATGGTTAGATAAAAGATTAAATTAATACTAATTTGAGTGTTGGAATTGATTGTATTTTGTAATTAAAGTTAATTACGAATGAGAAATTCAATCTAATAATTCCTACTAATGGGAGACAAATGGTTTTGTTTCAATTCAATTGTCTTGTATTTTGTTTCAATTCAATTGTCTTGTATTGTGTAACTTTCATGATGTCATTATGTGGTTTTAATGTGCAAGTTTGAAAGGTCATATACTTAGTAACATGGTTGTATAAGGAGCCAAAAGCAACAATCACAAAGAACAAGAAGAAGAACAACCCCACATTCCACATATTTCATTAACTATAACCATTGCATACATGATTATCAGTTCTCGGAGACGAAAGGTAATCCGATTACCCGTCTTATCTTGGGAAACAGACGCACGAAATAGGAGACAAATTTGTTTTAAGAAAAATCTATAAAACACGTGATTCAGGTTTATATATGTGTTTCAAGTTCGATTTCTACTTTGTAAAAAAGATTGACGAATTTTGTATTAGAAGATATTCTTATTCGATTTATTATTATAATATATTTGGAGAGTTTCCCTGGGATCTTAAAATAGAATAGAATATTTAGAAAAAGGGGGAAATAATGCACTCAAGGATGAGTTTTGGATAAAAGCAATGCAAGAAGAGTTGGACCAATTCGCCAAAAACGATGTTTGGGACTTAGTTCCTCGTCCAGAAAATTCCCACGTGACAGGAACAAACTGGATATTCAAGAACAAGACTGATGAAGCTGGCAACATGTAATTTGTTTGGAAAAAGTGGGTCCGCTGGCATCTCTATATGTACAGTTTAATTTCTAGTGACCAATGTTGTCCGATTGCTTCTATGGATAACATTATTGACAATTGTGAAATGAAAAAAAAAAAAGCAATTTTTCGAAATTGAATTATGAATTTTGGTGATCAAAAGTAACGGACCTAGTCGTGCGCGACGGTCCGGTCACGGCGGAGGCAATTTGTTGCTGTTTATGACGGCCGTACTTCTCACTATGAGGAGAAAGTCAGATTGCAAGGCCATTTGTTGGGCCAAATAATTGAAAAATGAGGGGTTTATCTCTTGGGCCTTAATAATGAAATAATTTGTAAAGGCTTTGTTATTTGGGCAATATTATAATTACATTTGGGCTTAATAAATGTCAAGTCATGGGCTTTATTAATTATGGATTGGGCAAAAATGGGATGTGATTCGGTTGGGCTCAAAAATCATGCTAAATGATGGGTGGAAATTGCCAAGCCTTTGATGGGTCTACGGTGGGGCTCTTGATTTGGGCCAATTATTATTATTTATTTGGGCTCAAAAGATTAAGTCTAGTTTTAGACTTAGATATATAATAAATTGTTGGGCCTAATTGTTGAATTGGATTTTCAGATTTATTATAGTGTGAATTTTAAACTTGATCTAGTTCGGCCTAAAAATTCTATAAACTTATAAATGTGAATTCATTGTTTGAGAAAAATTTATAAAGTTTAATGTGAATTAAATTTGGATCCAAATTTTCAATTGGGTCGTAAATTTAATTGTTAACTTCTCATATCACTTAGTTTTTCGATTGAGGAAAACCGTGATCTAGTTGGTCAAATAAAGTGGATAGTGAGTTAAGAGATTCATGATCTAATAAAAGTATTGAATTTGGTAAATTCATATAAAACTTGAAAAAAAATCAAAGGAGGATTACGAAAAGTCATGATTATTGGGCCTACGTGCTTATTGGAAAAGTTCAATAATTTTAAATAGTGATAATGAAATATGTTATTTTAATTGACCACTTTGAAATGATTAATGACTAATGATACTCTAATTAAAAGAGGAAGGATAAGATGAAATTCAGATACATATAAAATGTTAATTTCTTGTTTAGAAATTATGTCATGAGTATTTTGTTGTAATGGAATGTTAAAATGAAAGAGTTTGACTGTTTAAACTTTTTGCAATGGTTGTTGAACCAAAAGTTAATAAATCGAACAATTTCTTGATTAACTTATTTGAAACTTGTTAATTATAATACTCCATGGAGATTAATTAACTTGAACTGTATATTAACATTCCATAAAGACAAGTATGAGACTTAAGCCTCTGAAAAAAATGAGTTGATATACAATGGAAAATCCAACCTAATTGACTGGAGATCCCAAGATTTAGGTTCAAAGAGACAACCTAATTGTATAAAGACTCGTAGCATCACTATGGGCGAAGTTACTCCTTATCCATGATATAAATTGTGATATTTGTGGAGAGAGGATAAGCATTGGCTTTTAATGATTCTTGCGTCGGAGAGACGAGCATAGTAGTGTTGTCTACTTATAATAAAGAATGCTATGTGAGAGAGAAGTGGGGCCGCTTCAAAGAGAATTGTGTGAGGCTCAATTCTTAGAACCTCACCTCTTGCAGAACCAGGCGTATGTTCAAGGCCATGAATGAACATAACAATGAGAACTGAAATATGTTTGGGAGAATCTTGTGTGGGGTATATCATCGTTTACACAAACTACAGAACAACTCAAAGACATCGCGTCTACTGGTCAGCCAGAAAAGTAAATATACTTTCACATGGGAAAGTTCAAAGGGTAACACCTACCTATCTTATGCAGGGTTCAACTATTGGATTTTATCACCAAATACTCCTATTGTCGAAATTTTCTTCATGTGGGGGATTGTTGGAAAATTGTGAAGGAAATTATGTAACTTTCTTTGACCTTCTTATCTAATATGATGGTTAGATAAATGATAAAATTAAAACTAATTTGAGTGTTGGAATTGGTTGTATTTTGTAATTAAAATTAATTACAAATGAGAAATTCAACCTAATAACTCCTACATTAATGGAGAGATAAATGGTTTTGTTGTTACACTCAATCAATTGTCTTGAATTGTGTAACTTCCATGGTGTCATTATATGGTTTTAATGTGCAAGTTTGAAAGGTCATATACTTGTCTATATAAGGAGCCAAAAGCAACAATCACAAATAACAAGAAGAAGAACAACCCCACATTCCACATATTTGCATAACTATAACCATTGCATATTGAATGAAAACAATTCCCTTAGCCTCTTGCATTTTTGATAATAAGATTCAAGCATGATTATCAGTTCGCCGGAGACGAAAGGTAATCCGGTTACCCATCTTATCCTGGGAAACAAACGTCCGGAATAGGAGACAAATCTGTTTTAAGGAAAACGTGTTAAACACGTGATTCAGGTTTATATATGTGTTTCAAGTTCGATTTCTACTTTGTAAAAAGGATTGACGAACTTTGTATTAGAAGATATTCCTATTCTATTTTCTATTATTTTGTGGAAAGTTTCCCTAGATATAGAACTACACATCTTGGTGCATTTTATTTCCTTCATTTTATTGTTTATAATACGCAAAAGGAAAGGCATGATTGTGGGAAATGACCAGGAAGGAGATGATTGTGTAATAACTGCACATGTAAGTAAATGAAAGAAAAATACACTCTAGATACTGATTTTTGTTATTTCATCTTTTTTGCACAAATAGATATTGAATTGCCTATTTATTGTCTGGTTTGGATTTAATTTGTACATCATGTGATTGTTGAGCATTTGTCACTTATCTTCATGAGTTCACTTATTATAATTAATACATATCTTACATGTTTAAAGGGCAAAAGATTTTTCATTTCTATTTTTTAAAACTTTTCCCCCCTTGAATAACGAAACAATTGAAAGGATATTGTTGGATTGCATTTCTGGATCTCTTTAGTTTTTCGAGTTTTCTTTAAACCATTTATGTTCTACTTTTTTTTTTCTTTTCTTTTTCTTTTTTTTTTGTTCAGGTACCTCTCAACAATATGTTTGGTTACTCGACTGCCCTCTGTTCAATGACACAGGTGAAACGATGGATTATTCTTTTGAATTTCAAACTACTGAAATCGTATTAATTTGAGTGTGTTTGACATTAAACCTTAATTTCTTCAGGGCAAGGTGAATTCATGATGGAATATTTAGAGCGCTCTCAAGTTTTTAATGTGGATTATAGATTTCAAAGTTGACAAACACTTTTTTTAAAACTCAAGCTAGAAATTCATAAAAAAATGAAAGGAAAATGGATGTATGTCAAGAACTTGCCTATTTAAAATATAAAATTCTCACAATAAGATCAAGACTCTGTATTTCAAAAAAAAAAAAAAAACTAAGTTAAATATCATACACATGACCTAGAGAACAAAGATAGGATTTGAGACTTGAAATAAGTAACTCGGATTCATGGCTCTGAAATTCTGTCTTGTAAACTAATTTTAGATATCGACTAACTGGATTGAATCCTCTCTAAATCTCTCTGATGTCCACCATTCTGAAATTCAAATAAGAATAACATTAAAAAAATCAAGAAAAAAATATTACATAAAAAAACCCTTAAGATTACAAAAATTCAATAATCGCCAATTCGGGAATTCATCAAATTTTCTAATCATAAGTCAATCCATCAAATCCCATCCAAAAAACACGTAGATCACAAAAGTTAGTAATCACCAGTTCAGGAATTCATCGAACCTTCTAACCAAGATAATCATTTAACATATGTACTCATTTTTACAACATATATTTCTAGATCAGATAAGCAATGATTGAAAATATATATTTCAAACTTATATACTCAATTTTACAACAAATATGATTATGATAATATATAAACCAAATTGGTAGATTTCAAAAGAAAAAGAATAACAAACCTAAACTCGGAGCCATCATCAATGAAATATCTGTTACTAATTGAAATCAACCGATGAACTTTGAAAAAATCACGGATCTGAGAAAAAACCCTTCCAAAGAAAATGGAAAGAAAAAACAGATCAGGAATTAAAAACCAACCCGATTCAATATCTTTGCAATTTTTCAACATACCTTTAATCTCGTCAAATTTGGCCATCTGAACCCATCACTCTCACCGCCTTCGAACTCAACCTGCCCTCCTTCCCAAGGCTGGTCCCTAACTGGCTCTCCTTCCCAAGGCTAATCCCTTGTGGAAACTTCCGTCTTGGCAAAAATCTGAATACAACAAAAATATGAGGATATTTCTTTCTTAAGAAGAGTATGGTTAGGGATGGAGTATACGAAAGAGAATCACTGTTGAAAGAAGAAAAGGAGGTGAGAGAGAGGCTGGGTGAGCGAAAACCTAAAAAAATGAGTTTGACTCTAACAAATATATTTTTTTGCCAAATGAATCCAGGTTTATATTCAATCAAAAAAAATTTAAATTTGTCAGTACATAACCTATATAATCAAAAAAATGCAAACCCTTTTCAATAGGCAAGAAGTTTTCATGAAAAGACAGACCAGGAGAACTATAAAAATGAATCCAACTGTAAAAAGACAGATCGAAAAAAAAATTAAGGCGTGAAAATCTGCAAAAGAAAAAACCATTAATTAGTGAATAAAAATCTATGAAAAACTCTCTGAAAAAAGCCATAAATCCCAATCTACAAACAGACCAGGAAGGGAAAAAATCCAGATCAATTTTTCAGAACTCTATTGATCCGACCTGAATTGGTCAGACCTGGATACTCCTAACCTGGACAAGTGTAAAGAAATAGCTCTGGCTGGGATGACCTAAGTTGCTATTCCGCACCTAAAGAGAAAAGGAGATAAGTTAGATCAGGCTTGAAAGGATTGATCCTGACCTGGATCTTAGTGATTCAGGAGAGATCCACTTTACTCAGCTCGTGAAGGAAAGAGGGACTGAGACGAAGGATAAGCTAAAAAGAGATATTGCCCTGACCTGATCTGATGCCTTAACCTTGGATAAGGTTCCAAGGAGAGTAGGTCAGGAATTTGAGAAACATAAAGCCAGAGCTGTCTTGCCCTTAGCAGAAGCTTCCTGGTCAGATCAGTCTGAATAACGGCCCAAGATTCACGGATTCCATTTTTGGAATCTTGGAAAGGTCCCACGTGATGAATAACTATAACTACTACAGCCTTGAGGCTGAAGGAGGTATGATTTTCCTAACATTCTTCTCTTGTTTGTTTTATTCCGATCAAAAACGCTTACTGACTTAAGCATCGGAGAGGTTTCCACCGGAAAATCCTCGGCGGTCCTTTCTAACGTATTTTTGTGAAAAGCAGGTCGGGAAATTCCCAGGTGAAGGTGCAGGTTCTCTTGGGGTCATTTTTAAGGTGAAATAATTGGCGTCGCCTGTGGGGAAAATAAGGCTAAGACGTGAGAATAAACATGGCATCGGATGGACTTCGGCGGAATTTGGTGGCGGAGGTGGGTGACACGCCAAGCTCTGCCACACTGACGGGTGCGCCAGAGGCAGTTGGACCATCGGCGGCAGCTTGACTAGGCGCAGCACAACCTCCACCCAGTGGATCCATGATTCGTACGTTTTTGTTGCGAATCTGTACATAATCGAGTTATATTTGAGTCTTCTTATTATCATTTTCGGGTTAAGACTAGGTTGAATTGCATCGTTTTGCATTCTTTGTCTCCTTACTTAACTTTCCGACTTGTTGATTGCTAATCGGTCCAAATAAGAGTAATTCTTTATTTTTCTCATACAGCTAGAGCGTCCGGTGGATCCAAAGCACAAAGATAGAAGAAGCAACGCTCAAAAGTAGGCCAAAGGACACCCACCGATCGGACAGTGTATATCTCCGATTGGACTGACTGATGAAGCGCACACCGGTCGGGCGAACTGGTACACCAATCGAAGCCACGGGCAGTAGCCTTCGTCCGATCGGACAAGACCTACGTACGATTGGACAAGTACATTACACATGCATATTTTTTGGAAATCTTCAGTTATGAAACGGCCAAAGCTTGTTTAAAAACTGCAGAGAGGCGAGGGTTCAGGGGACTCAGCATTGGAGACTTTAGGGAGGTTGGAGAAGACACCAAACACCCCAAAGGTATAGATATTGAGACATCTCTCATACCTCTATCACAAATCCGTACGATACCGTATCACATTCGAATTGAATCAGCCATCGTTCGTCGCTGGAATTCTGGGTTCGTGACAAGCCTAGGGATTCTACGCAAGTCTTGGAGTGATCTCGTTCATCATCATCGCTCATTGAAAGTAGTCCAACGATTAGTAATTTCTAAACTCGTAATCTTGTAGTATTCGTAGTGGTTTGATTCGTGATATGATATGAACAATTGATGAACAAATTGGATGATGTTTTTATCGATAGATTGTTAAAGTGTTGGTGATTAGAATTCGTATTATTGTGTTTTGGGATATTGATGTTGAATAAACAATCGCTTTGAGATGAAGAATGAAATTTTGATTGCTTAGTTATATTCCTTGAAGTATTTCAGTATTTATATTATTATAAATCTTGTTTAGCATTTGAAATGTTTTGGTAAGTGGCGTAGTGATGGAACCATTGTTGTTCTTAGGTTGTTAAAGGCTTTGATTGATAGATGTTATTGTTGAAGCATGCAAGCAAGCTTACGATTGTTAGTATGATGAGTAGTAGTTGTATTTGGTTCGCAATAATAACTTTTCTTATAACTTGTCGAGAGGTTGACACCCTCGAGACAAGAAGAGTTTCATTTTTAAATTTATTGAAGTTGAATCATTTCCCAAACCCAAATTGATTGTGTGTTTTAGATAGAATATGTGATATTAGAATAATAAACATCATTAAATCCGATTTCCATTCCTCGAGAGATCGACCCGAGTTAAATTAACAGTCTACAAGTGACCCCGTTCTCTTACGGACGAACTTAAACTCCTTTTCAAAACGTGGACGCGTATCGGTTGACCGGTAACTAATTTTGAAAGGAACCGAAAAGCTCGGCTCAAAATGTGGCGCCATTGCCAGGGAATGGCAAAGGTGTTAATGATGTTTATTCATGTTAATGCTTATGTGTCGATAATTGTATAATGTCTTTGGTTTGCCTATCGATGCTGTGATTTGTTTGTTGTTGATGCAAGGTCGACGAAGACTTAGAGGAGAATTGACCCCATTCATCAATAGCATCAAGCGAGTGACGAGACCGGGAAAACTATTTCCTTCTACTGAAGGGAATCTTTTGGAAGCAAGTTCAACCATTATGGCGGAAAATCTACCTCTTGGAGGTTGTGAGAATGGAGGAAGAGGAGGAATGAATGGTGGGTGAGAGAGAGGACGAAATAACCAAACCCCTCCTCGTGATTATCCATACGGCGTGCCACCAATTAATGACATGCATGTGGAAGAGAAAATAAATAACAATGAGGACGAAGAACCACGCAATCCACCTCTTATCCATGACGAAGAGCCAAGAGAGCCAGGCAACGTAAACAACAGGGAGCACCTACCTAGGGACGATCATTAAATTATGATGCAAGAGAACCCTACTTACCAACAACCTCCTCAATGATTTCGAAACTGCGAAGAAGCTTGAGCTTACAATGCTCGAGCAAATCAAGAGTTCAAACACAATAATGGTGGTCATGGCGGGCCCCGGCCCCAAAACAACCAACGAAACCACCATGGACTCGGACACTTCGAGCAAGAGCGGAATCATAATCAAAATAGGAGAGAAGGACGACCGTTCAACACTTGGCAAAGGGAGAATTTTCGGAATGATGGCTATGAGGATTGATTCGTACGTTTTTATTACGAATCTGTACATAATCGAGTCTTGGTTTAGTCTTTTTATTATCTTTTTCGGGTTAAGACTAGGATGAGTTGCATCGTTTTGCACCTTTTGTCTCCTTACTTAACTTTCTGACTTGTTGATCGCTAATCGGTCTAAATGAGAGTAATTCTGTGTTTTTCTCATACAGCTAGAGCGTCCGGTGAATCCAAGGCACAAAGATAGAAGAAGCGACGCTCGAAAGTAGCCCTAAGGTCACTCACCGATCGGACAGTGTATGTCTCCGATCGGACTAACTGATGACGAGCACACCGGCCGAACGAACTGACGCACCGATCGAAGCAGCGGACAGTAGCCTCTGTCCGATCGGACAAGTATGTTACGCATGCAGAATTCTGAGAATTTCAGTTACGAAATGGCTGAAGGCTGTTTAAAAACACAGAGGAGGCTAGGTTTTGATTATTATTAGGTCTTGGAGACCCTTTGGAGGCTGGAACAAGGTTAGAGAACCACAAAAACACCCAAAAGTTGAGAGATTTGACACATCTCTCATACCTCTAGCATAAAATCGTTCGATACAGTATCAAGATACATTTCACAGCAGTCGACGTTCAACGCGAGGATTCTGGGTTCGTGACAAGCCTTGTGATTCTACGCAACTCGTTCATCATCTTCAAGCGTTGAAAATAGTTCAACAATTCGTAATATCTAAACTCATAGCTTTGACGTTTTCTTAGAAGTTTGATTCCAGATTTGTTTTGAGTAGTTGGAGAACATGTTAGATAATATTTCGTTGATCGTTAGTTAAGGTGTTGGTGTTTGGAATTGATACTATTATGTTTTGGATTGTTGATGATAGAATGAACAATCGCTTTGGATATTCTATTGATATTTTGTGAAGTACTGGAGATTAGATTTCATGTTGTTGTGTTTTGAAATATTGCTATTAGTTAGTGCTATTGGGTTGTCTAATATGTTCAAACAGTAAATTGTTATAGTTGATGCATTATTAGTCAAAAGCATGTTTATGATCGTTGTTATTTCATCTAAAAGTTCTTGTTTGATTCACGCCTTTTGCTATTCCCATCTCTTGTCGAGAGGTTGATGATTCAAGCTTTTTAGTTGCTTACTTATGAAAATTTGTCAAAAGATCAATAGCTTGCCCGCAAGAGAACGGGGTCGCGCGTAGTTTGGCAACTTGACTCGAGTCGTCTCTCGAGGAACATACAATCGTTTTATTATCTAAGAATTTAAAACACATGAACACTAATTAAAACTAGGTATTTTAGTTTAGCAATTGGAACTTATAAACTAGAGAAATTATTCTAAGAACTCAAACAAGATAAACTAGCATAAAAGAAAAGCAATTATCTAGAACGAAATGTAAACGAAATAAACTAACCAAGCATGAATAAAACTAAGCATAAATTAAACTAAGATTACAAATTGCAATATCAAAAGTAGCTAGGGTTCTAAGTATAAAATAATTCAAGAACAATTATTGAAAAGCAGCTATTTAATCGCATAAATTAAACTACGAAAGTGAATAAAGGGTTTAAAGTACTTATTAAACTAGAAAACGCAGTAAATTCTCCAGCTAATCCGGAGAGATTGTGTAGACCTTGCCCGAAAATCGAGTCACGAACTGACGGTTGGAACTTGGAGCTTTGCGATCCTCGAATCTTCGATCTTGATCTATTATTATGATATGGGATGTGGATGATGTTGTTCTCGAACCAAAGGGATCGAATTTTCAGAGTATGGGACAGAGGTATCTCCTTTTGGGACGGACTTAGAGGGGTTTATATAGTTTTCCCTTAACTTGGAGCATAAGAAACCCTAAAATCCCGATTCTGGGCCGTCGCGTCGACGGTGCATTGATGGTGCGTCGACTGACGCATGCCGGTGCTCGGTGTCGCTGCTGCCTAGGTGTACGCGTCGACTGGGCGAGTGCGTCGACTGACGCGGTCATGGATCGACGCTTTAGAGAGTTGCGTCGACCTAGCGTCAGTCGACGCGTCTAGGATTGACGCTTCAGAAAGTTGCGTCGACCTTGCGTCGACTGACGCCTTTTCAATCGATGCTTTAGAATGTAGCGTCGGCAGTGCGTCGGCCTTGCATCGACTGACGCGGATCATGGCTCGCGTCGACTGAGCGTCTATCTCCGTTTCTCCATTTTTTGCTACTCATTTCATCGGAAAGCTCGTTCTCCATTTCTTGAACATCAACTTCATCTAATTACGCGCTGAACTCTTCCGGTTACTTAGCTGTAAAGTGAAAAACCACAAATAATCACTTATTTGCATTAATCTAGGTCAAAAAGCGGTAAAATAAGCTGAGAGTACAAATATACGAATTAGAGCTTAAACTACCCAACTTATACCAAAAACAATAAGAAAAGAAAGCTATAATACTACTAAAAATAAGGACAAATACGTGCTAATCAACTACCCCACGCTTAATTGGTTTGTTCGTCCTCGAACGAACGATAGATTCAAAGTATAGCAAGAAATGAAAATCAGTCCAAGCAATGAGTCGTGCTATGCTACTTAAATAATTTTGAAAATATAGGTACATGCAATGCAACTTCAAACACTCCACCCGTATTACATTGTCGCTTCAAAATCGAATTCATGCATCCTCACAAAAGGGAAATATATAGGGGTGTACGCTCAAGCACTCGAGTATTTTCTGCATAGAACGTGTATACACTCAAATCATACAAATACAAGTACAATAAACAAGAACCAAAAATCAATCTCTTCTCAATCGCAAATTAAGTGCGTTATTAACAAAGAATCGGAAAAGGTCTTTTCGGGTTGTAATGTAAGGCTCTTTGTCGGGTAAGGAATATATAAGTCGTGTGGCTAACTCACGATCTAACGTGATCAATAACTCACTCAACCTAATCTAATCACGATGCAACTTGCTTCACCTCGTTCAAAAATAAAACCTCACTAAACTCTCGTAACGTAGCTTTTTAAATATAGGCTATTCCCCAACTTGCAAATCGTAAAACCGACTTGAAGCTCAAAAACCACTTAAAAACAATTGAAGCCTATAATGTGCTTCTTATTACAACTCAACTCTTTGCCTTTTAAACATTAGGCTTCATAAGATAAAATAAATAATAAACACAAGCCTTCATTAGCGCGTAGGCAATGACTAACACAATTCACCATCCTTCTCTTTTTCTTTTTCCTTTTTTTTATCCCCCTTTAATTCTGTTTTATGGGGTCTTTCTTTTTCTTCTTTTTTTTATCTTTTTATTTTTTATTGAAGGATGGTGATCCTTAATTACAAAAATTCATAAATCCCTTATAAAAACTCCAAAACACTAATAACCAATAAAGATTACTAACTCCTACCCCACGCTTTTAATGGGTTGTAGGGATCGACTCAAAAATCACTCATGGCTAATTGAAATGGATTTTGGCTATGATTGGCTCATTCGGAATTTATAGTGGCTAAAAATATATGGATATGGCCGGAATAGGGTTTTTTATGTGAGTTAACCTCATTTTCCAAGTCAACTACACACAACGGTTTTGAAGAGATCTCAAATCAAAGCTCATTCAAGTACATGCAAAGATGATAAACACTCAGGCTACTCACTGGCTTTTTGCATGAAGAACTTTGAATTGACGCTGCTTTTAAGGTTTTGCGAAATCAATTGTGTCCAAGTACCATTTTACAATATATAAATAATACTTTTGAAAAATTTATGCACTTATGCACGCTCAAAGATAAAAACATCAAATCATATATAGCTAACTTCAATAGGCATGCCATACAAACATAATTTAGCGCAGAAATAGCAAACAATCACGTAAAAATTTAAAAATTGCACACAAACTTTCAATCATACTC
>BMAC01000430.1:927958-959346 GCA_014905375.1 Phtheirospermum japonicum | reverse complement strand
AAAATGATTCCGTCACAACTAGAAACTTATAGTGACACCCAAATCTCGTCACACTTTATTATATATTTGTCATAAAATGGGTTTTCCGAACCTTTTTTTTTTGTCATCCCAAAATTGTGGCAAAATACATTTAAACGTCATCAAATAAAAGTATTCGTGACGAAATCGGTAAACGATTGTGACAACAATAAATGTTGTCATAGAAGGGTGTTATTATATGACGAAATTAAAAAACGTCACTATTAATTAACATACTATGACGGATTTTTATGCGTGGAAAAAAAAATCGTCACTAAACGTCAGATTTCTTATAGTGCCTGACATCCATAATCTGTAACCATCCTGAAAAAAACATAGAAAATCACACATTACTGACACATACCATCACACAAAAACTGACACATATCATCACACATTGCTGACACATATCATCACACAAAACTGACACATATCATCACACTTTATTGACACATTTCATCACACAACACTGATACATATCTCACACTTTACTTACACATATAATTAGCAAAACCCTAAAAAAGCAGATTGTATTTCAGATATCATGACACATTACTCACATATATACATATCATCAGTCACTACTAACAAATATTATCACACTTTAATTGCGGATATCATTAACACATATCATCACACTTTAAATTTCAGATATCATCACATACTACTAGCATATACCATCAAATAATTCTGCTACATATCATCACATAATAAGTCCAAATATCATCACATATTACTGTAATATATTATCAACAGATATTAACAAATAATAATAAGCATACAAAAAATTTACTTACTTTTCCCAGTAAAACTGGAACTCAGCTTCTGTTTCCACGTACTTGAGCAAATAGTTAAAAAGGTCTATAAAAACTTTTTGACTTCTTAGCGATCTGATGTTTATCTTCGAGTTTTCCCCAATATGCCAAACACACAGTCGATGTCGTGACATTAGGAAAATCTTAGAAATAGCAGCAGTCATGGCAGCAGATTGGTCGATCATAATTGTAGTAGGGTGTTTACCGCCCATGGATCTCAAAAAAGCACCAAACAACCACTCAAATGACTCAATTCTCTCATTCATTAAAAACCCGCACCCAAACATCACATTCTTACCATGATGGTTCATATCAACAAATGGACTACACTCATGTCGTATTTGTTAGTGCGTTACATAGTATCATGCACCAACAAATCACCAAATAATTTGTAATCCTGCCGCATACGACCATCTCTCCAAAAAAAACTACACAGCCTAGACTCACTATCTACCTCAAAATTGAAAAAAAAAGTCCTTCTCGTTAGCTTGCCTATTTTTAAAATTTTGAATTAATATGTTGGAATCAGTACCATCAAATATATTAGATTTACTTAAAGCATTATATGCATCTCTAGTGCTAAAACCTAAAAAAGGTGAACCACCAGACTGGTTTTTTAAAATACGTACACCATCGACCACACCAACACCACTTTTTTTAACTCTTTGAGGTAAGCAAGTTGAGTCGGACAAATTTACCTATGGGATGGAAGAAGATGACTTGAGCTAGGTGGACATAATGTATGGTTGTGCTCATTTTTATGTGCAGTAACAACCCACAAACCACTACGATCAATATCAAACCGAATGAAAGAAGAACAGCCTGTTCTCACATCTAATTTCGCATAAGACCTACTTTTTTTTTAAACTTATTTCTGACCAGACTTAGAACAAAGAAATATTTTCATCGAAATTGAGCCATCAACCCTCTTCCTATCCTTCCCCTTCCTAACACTAAACCCAACCCCAAACGCATGATCATTATATAAATTATAATACTCGTCAACAGAATTCACAATAATGCCAACCAAATCATCATCACGCATTGCTCTCTCAATTGACTGACTATCACCAACAATAGAATTCACTACATAAGACAAAAAAATAAAACAAACCAAAAATATGTGATTAATACAAATATTAATCACACAGATATTATCACATTCTACATTCAGATAGCATCACATTCAACATTCAGATATCATCACATTCTACTTTCAAATATCATCACATTCTACTTTCAGATATCATCACATACAGACTGACATATCATCACATTCTACTTTCAGATATCATCACATTCTACATTCAGATAGCATCACATTCAACATTCAAATATCATCACATTCTACTTTCAGATATCATCACATACAGACTTACACATATCATCACATCGACTCACATATCATCACATTCTACTTTGAGATATCATCACATACAGACTGACATATCATCACACTCTACTTTCAGATATCATCACATTCTACTTTCAGATATCATCACATACAGACTCACACATCATCACACATTCCCTTCCATGAATCATAAAAGGAGAAATTATATACCTGCTCCAGTAATAGAACTACTTTCATCAGTGTTTAAACTCGCACCATTCCCAGAAACTGGAATATTTGCAGTAGAAACACAAATCGGAAGAGCTGCAACAACAAAAATAAGAAAATAGTGTAAACCTAATATAATACAAAAATAAATCAACTTCCAAAATCAATTACCCTCAGACCGATTCACGTCCATTGGAACATCTACCATATTCAAGTCCATCGGAATTGAAGAATTTATTTGTTGGTGGTGGAGCAACGATTATTTCTTCGATGAAAATCGAAGAAAAACTCAAAATTATTTGCTGTTAAATCTGATGGAAATCGTCGTTGCTTCTAAAATCAATGAAGATTACGTTGCTGTTAAATTCGCTGGGGATCACCGGTAATGGATTGTTATTCGGACGAAATCGATAGAAATCTTTGGCGATGAAAAAACGATGAAATTTGGAAATCGCGTGAGGTTCTGGGAAAACAACAGTTCAAAAAAAAAAAAGAATAAAAAAGCGCGTGAGGTTTTAAGGATTGCATTTTATATATGAGAAATAGGTGCACCCGCGTCCACCTAATAAATTGCCTACATATACGGATGTAACTAATAATTTTTTAGTATTATTTAATAACACGCACACATTTGCCAATTTATATTGGGCCAAAATTAACACACTCCACAGTGCACAAGGCCCAGCAGTACACGTCCAGTTCTCCGACATTAACTGAGCTTAATTAGAAATCTCCCCTCTATTTATTTATTTTCATTTCCAGTCACAGTCTGAATAAAAAGGTTACCATATCCACTAACCCGTGAATCGCTGCCCATGATCGCAAAAATACGGGTTTCCCTCCACCATCAAATTTCAAAATTTAAACTGACTCTCACGTCCAAATAGAAAGGCAACGGTCACCATCCAGCTGTAAAAATAATTCAAATTTAAAGAAATCTCAACCGTTGAAATCTTATACCCTCATTTTTCGACCTACCTCAATTATAAAATCCCCTTTTCACCTCAATTTCAGTTCCACCTTACGAATATTTCACCAGCGACGTCTTTGTATACGCCCTGGTATTTTCCCTTCTTCAGATCTCAAATCCCTTCACGATTTTTTTAATCTCCCCACAGAAAAGCGAAAATGAGAGAGTGCATTTCGATCCACATTGGTCAGGCCGGTATTCAGGTCGGCAATGCTTGCTGGGAGCTGTACTGTCTTGAGCATGGCATCCAGGTTCGACATTTACTTTTTCTCCTTGTTTATACGTCTCGAATCTCGGATACGCGGTAATTTGCTTATTTTTTTATTTTCGGTCAATCTGTCAGATCTAGTGAGGCTTTATGAAGCTCTTTTACTGGTATTTGATAATTTGAGTATCCTTATCAGATCTGGTGATTTTTAATACACCTAATTATATTTTTGTCACAAATTGGTGCTATTTCTGCATATCGGTGTTGGTTCGTTGCGACTGAGAGGATGAGAGCGATTGGTGGTTGTTATTTTTCTTAAAGTTGTTTTTGTCGAAGAAAATGAAGAACTATTCTGTTTTATTGTATGACCTTAGATCTAGCGATTTATTGCCAAATTCTTTTATGGATATTCGATAATCTGAGTAGTTCTTATCAGATCTGGTCATTCTGATACATCTTATTACATTTTTTTGTTGTATATTTGTGTTTGATGCTTTGAGAATGAGAAAATTGGAGCGTTTGGTGTTTGTTATTCTTCGCCGTTGTCATTGTCCAAGAAAATAAAGAGCTATTGTGATTTGACATCTGACCTTCTTAGATCAAGAGAGACTTTAAAGTACTTTTTATTTTTACCTCTTGTGTTGCTATTGAGTATCGATCAACATGATGAGATATTGATTTATGTTCTCTGACTTTCTTAGATCTAGGACACTTGTAGTTTTTATACATTTTTGAATTTTTAATTGGCATGTATAACAGCCTGATGGACAAATGCCAAGTGATACCACTGTTGGCGGTGGTGATGATGCCTTCAATACTTTCTTCAGCGAAACTGGTGCAGGAAAGCACGTTCCACGTGCAGTGTTTGTGGATCTCGAGCCAACTGTGATTGATGAGGTTCGCACAGGCACATACCGCCAGCTATTCCACCCGGAACAACTCATCAGTGGCAAGGAGGATGCTGCCAACAACTTCGCCAGAGGACACTACACAATCGGCAAAGAAATTGTTGATCTATGCCTCGACAGGATCAGAAAGCTTGCTGATAACTGCACCGGCCTGCAAGGATTCCTTGTTTTCCATGCTGTGGGCGGTGGTACTGGATCTGGGCTTGGATCTCTTCTGCTCGAGAGGCTTTCTGTAGACTATGGTAAAAAGTCAAAATTGGGATTTACTATCTATCCCTCCCCTCAGGTTTCAACTGCTGTTGTTGAGCCGTACAATTCTGTGCTCTCCACTCATTCCCTTCTTGAGCACACTGATGTTGCTGTGCTGCTCGATAACGAGGCTATCTATGATATTTGCCGCAAATCACTTGACATTGAGAGGCCCACTTACACTAATCTCAACAGGCTCATTTCCCAGGTATTTTTTGTTAGTTTCTGTTGCTATATAGAGTGTTCTCTGATTTTAATATAATTTTAATGCACCTGTTATGAAGATTGGTCCAAGTATTATCAAAATGTGTTTGATGAAATGTCCAAGTTATAAGCTTAATCCACATGTCATGAAGATTGGTTGTAAGTATGATTGAGATGTGTTGGATGAAATTTCCAGTTTATGACCTGTTGTGTAGATTGATTTAAGTATGATTGGTTTGTTTTTTAAGAAATGTCCAGTTATAAGCTTAATGCATCTGTTATATAGATTGATTTAAGTAATGATTGAAATGAGTTTGAATAAATGTCCAGTACATAAGCTTAATGCACCTGTGATATAGATTGATCTAAATAATGATATACATGCGTTTGATTAATTTTCTAGGTGATTTCTTCTTTGACTGCCTCCCTGAGATTCGATGGTGCTCTGAATGTCGACGTGAACGAGTTCCAAACCAACTTGGTACCATACCCAAGAATCCATTTCATGCTTTCGTCGTACGCCCCAGTTATATCTGCTGAGAAAGCCTACCACGAGCAACTCTCAGTTGCTGAGATCACCAACACTGCGTTCGAGCCTTCATCCATGATGGTTAAATGCGACCCGCGTCATGGTAAATACATGGCTTGCTGTTTGATGTACCGTGGTGACGTGGTCCCCAAGGATGTGAACGCTGCTGTGGCCACAATCAAGACTAAGAGGACTATTCAGTTTGTGGATTGGTGCCCAACGGGTTTCAAGTGTGGTATTAATTACCAGCCGCCAACTGTTGTCCCTGGTGGTGATCTTGCTAAGGTGCAGAGAGCTGTCTGCATGATATCTAACTCCACCAGCGTCGCTGAGGTGTTTTCCAGGATCGACCACAAGTTTGATCTTATGTATGCCAAGCGTGCGTTTGTGCATTGGTATGTTGGTGAGGGAATGGAGGAAGGTGAGTTTTCTGAGGCTAGGGAGGATTTGGCTGCACTTGAGAAGGATTATGAGGAAGTTGGTGCAGAGTCTGCTGAAGGAGAGGATGAAGAGGGCGACGAGTATTAGGGTAATTTTTCTTATAAGGTTGTGAGGTTGTGCCAATGGACTCATTGGTTTAGTTTTCTATTGAACTTTTGTTGTCTGGTGTTGAACTGCATTTCCATATACTTAATCACTTGTAATTCCTGTTCTGGTTATGTGGCAATGGGAGATTATGATGTGAGTTGTTTGTGTTAATTTTCTGAATATTGTTGTGCTGTTTTTGCTGTGACAGATTCATTTTGAAGAAATTGTTTCGTATCACAGTTTGTCTAAAAAATTTAGGAAAATATCTTATTTTGATGATGACTTTTTTGGCCAAAGAAATTTCTTTTCCATGATCTTGTTTAAATTCTAATTAATTTGTATTCTTTGTTATTTATTTGTTGATAAGATTTGCTGTAAAATATTTTACTATTTGTTTCTATAATTGCCATGTTTTTCATTTTTGTAACAAAGAGATACAATGAATCATAATGATTTTTGGTGTTAGAATTTTCAATTATGTTAAAGCATGTCAGTGAAGTGTTTGGAGGCTTAAGTTCATTTTGAAATGGGGGTTGCTCCAACTGGCTGCACTTGTGGAAGTTCAAAATGAGCTTTATGTTTTATATGGGTATAATCTTACAAAATTGTAGCATAATAACAGTAATAGTTTTGCATCGTAAGATAATGGTCTATGTACTTTCTCACTTCCTCTGTTCAATATACATTATTTCCATGTTAACACCGCATGGACGGAGTTCGACTTAGATTCCAAAAAAGCCACCAAAACTGCAAAGTTTTGCTTCCATCTTTGATCTCTTTGAAATTGATCTCCTGACCTTGTGTTTATATCTGTAAAAAAAAAAAAAAAAAGAAAGCTGAAAAATCATCAAATACTGAGATCGGTTTCATCTGTTCATTGCCTCACGCCAGCCCCGTGATTGCTTGTGTATACGTGTGTGAATAATCAAGTAATAGATATACCACACGGATACGTAACAACTTAAGTTATCAAAATCTCCACAGGTTTCTCATGATCAATCGACTAGCTATAAAAAGAAAGGAACAAAATCAAGAAAAGGTACTTTCCACCAAGAACTTAAATAGTTCAGAGTTCTAAAATCTGGTTAATATAATATTTTGCTGGACTTTTAAGTGTTTTTACTTGAAGCCATAAAAATCAAAACTAAAAAAAAAAACAGAGTAAGTTGAAAAACCTGTGGATTGATTCAGTGAAGTGTCTTGCCACCTAGAGGAGAAGCCGGTAATATTGGCCTCGAAAAAAGCGTGAAATGCGCAACATCCTCTCCCAGGTGTAAATCCTCTGTTCTGATCCTCAAAATCTGACTATGAGCTTTCACTTTATAACTCTTCCCATTCAAAATTCTCCACTCCGCCTCCTCCGCCTGATCCATCTCCAACAACACTCTCTCCGGCAAACAAAACACTCTACTCTTCTCAACACCATTCARTGTGAATATAACAAAATAAATAAATATAAATACGTAATATAAAATCCTCAGCAATTAATATATGCCGAAGAAAATAAAGAAAAATCTGTTAGATGCGTATAGTTGTGACTTGTGTGTGTGTGATATATATATAGTTTGCTAGGGGTGGACGAGGTTCCAGATGATTTACGCTTTTGTCATGGGAAGAGAGAGGGGGCGTGGGCTGTGGACACGTGTGCCGGGAAAATAAAGAAGGAGATTCACGGATCGGCTGATTTGGGACGTGTGGTGATTTGGAGGGACCAGATGACATTGGTTCAGCGGTGGGGACCAGTACAAGTGTATGCCCGTTTCGGTGGGTGGGGTTTTTGTCTCTACGATACGTCAACTATTCGAGGTCTGTGAATCCTCACGCCAAATCCAACCGTCCGTTAATAATTCAAATAATAATAATAATAATAATTTATTATAATAATAAAATAAATTATTATTATACACCTATTTCTTAATTTCTTAATGATGTTGACGCATGTTTGGTATGTCAGCTTGTGATTATTCTAGAAGATAAGTGTCGTCTTTTAATAGTTACGTAAGCTGTGTATCAGTCTAGTATTTCGAGTTAAAAAAGTTCATTCAATGATTTTTTTTTAACTAGGTGTAAATAACAAAAATGAAAATTATTTCATCCTAATATTTCTAGGTTAGTAACGTTCTCTCTCGCCTCTCTTTCTCTCTCTCTTTTGTCTGAATTTCTTTATTTATTTTTTCAATGATATGATTCATCTCAAAATCAACATGGTGAGAAATTTGATTTTTTTACCAATATCATTTGACCCCAAAAAAAATAAAAAATTGTGGTTCAATTTCTTTTTTCTCTGATTTTGTGCCCGAAAATTAATAAATACGGATTTTTTAAAAACCTCATTAGGTCTTTTTTTTTTTTTTTTTTCTTTTTCTTTCTGTTTGTTAGTTATATGCCTTTTGATTTTATATTTCATTTTTTGAATATGTGATTTTGGATTCATGTTAAACTAATAAGCGATTTCGGATTTTGTGATTTTTTTAATTTCTGGATCTATTTTTATTGTTATAAAAATTGTTGATTTGTAGTATGATGATTTATTCTATTGGATATAATTATATTCCAACAATAATTCATCAACCTATCGTCGATTCGATGTAATGTTTTGGTATATGAGAACCTCTTATTTCCAGGACATACACTATGAGAAAGTAGAGAGAAATATTCGTCGATTGCTTAATTGTAAGTTTGTAGCGCAAACTGCCCTCTCAACGTGAGTTTCCAAAGGTTCATGCTACAATCTTATCATCGATGTCTAAATAAGAAACTTGATCTACCTGACTTGTTGATTCTTACATATTTGTGTGTGATTTTTGTTTGCTTTTGCATCTTGATTGTATGTTGTAGTGGGTTTTAGGCCGTGTTTCTCTCGTTTTTCTTTCTTTTAGCTTTTATGTAGCCCGCGTCGACTTTTATTCATTTTAGCACTCTTTCTCATTTCTTTTGTAAATATTTATTCTAATTTGGTAATCTTGTCTTTTTAGTCATCCGAGCGGAGTCAAGCGCATCCCCAAGAGTTACGACCAGTTCGGATCGACAAAAATTTGACAAGGGTTCGCGAAACATGCCCATCGGCCGACCTGCAATCGACGCACACCCCTCGCCCATGTTGAAGCCTGAGTCGATCGACCTATCAAGGAATACCCGATACTATTGATCGACGTGCCACGTCGATGCAACATCGACGAGCGCCTGTCGCCGCTTCGAAAGCCTGAGTCGATCGACCAGTCGAGAACATCGTGTGATCGTCGATCGATAATAGTCATCAACGTAGTATCGACGACCGTGATACCGTCGATCGATGTAAGTTGACGGTCGATCGATGGTTGTCATTTCTGGATAAAATTATTACGGTGTCCTCCTCGATTCACACTATTTAAGAGACATCACTTCCTAGCTATGTCGAGATCTGCAAACTTACCCTTTTCTGACCCTTATTCCTCTCTTTGATAATTTACCTTCCGTTGTTGATTTTGAAGACTACGGTTATTTGGATATTAAGAAACCAGCTCGTTTGGAGCTCCTTAGTCTCTTTTGGTGATTAGGATTTGAAGAATTATTTGGGTAATTTCAATAGTTGATTCCTAACATCTTTCTTGTAGATTTTAATATTTGTTTTGAAGATGTTGGTTGCTTGCATATGGATTTTCATTTAATGATTGGGTTTGGGACTGAATTTGTTAACGTAAGGTGAATGAGTTCCATTGTTATTTTCATATTTCATAATCAAGATTGTTATTCTTTTGGCTTTAATTTGATTATCAAACACTTCCAGTTGCCTACTTGTTACTTCTGGTTCTTTATTGAGTCCAATTCGTATGCTTGTAGATCTATTATGATTCGTGTTGATTTGTCTATAAGTTGTTACGTTTAAATTAAAGTCGTGTTAGTTTTTTTATTCTTGTTCTCTAAAAATGACAAACCACAACACTCATTGATCGCGTGTTTAGTTAAATTGTGCTAAAATGAGCATTTCAACTTTGACTTTCATTCCTCAAGAGATTCGACTCGAGTCGCACTTACCACTTACAACCGCTCCGTTCTCTTGCGGATGAACTTTCTTTAATACATAAAAGGTAAGTTTAAAAAGTTCGATTCAAAATTTGGCTCCGTTGTCGGGGAATGTCAAAGGTTTTTAAAGGTTTGTTCGTGTGTGATTAGTTAGTTTGGTATAATTTTATTTTATTTTGACTCGATACATTTAATTTTTTGTTGAGTGTATGCAAGGACGATGAGTACTCGGTGGAGAGCTAGTCCCTTTCATAGATAACATCAATAGAGTCAATTGTACTAGAGCGATATTCCTTGACAAGAACCGATAGACGAGCCACCGATGGCTCTTCCCGATACAAATTCGAACTTACCAGAAGATCAAAATGAGCAAAATAGTATTCCACACCCGTACATGAACCCGAACTTGAACCACAATCATCCCGATGCACAAAATTCCTTACGTTAATAAAAACCAAGGCCCTCATGACACTCCACCTTACAATAAAGTTCCACGAGCACCTCACCCACCTCACCAACACGTTCCACATGTTCTTATGAGCCACAACAACCGTACTATCAACAAGCCCGAAAAGAAGCCCGGGGACCTTACATGCAGCCTAATGAGCATTACCAACATCAAGTACCTTGACCACTCGTATGCGAGAGTTTGCTCGGCCCGTGATCGGCCCGTCCATGTCATGCATCTATTTAGGCCCCGCGGATGGATTATGAGCTCAAGGCGATTCACTTCAATCAATTGCCTTTCTTCAATGGGCTTCCGAACGAAGATCTTCTCAATTACATTCGAGAGTTTTATGTTGTCATCCAAATATTCTCCCTTCAAGGCCTTAACAAAGATCAACTCAAGATGCGGTGTTTTTCCTATACCTTTAAGGACCGAGCCAAAACTTGGTTCATGTCATTAGAGCCTGATTCTCTCAAAATTGGGACATGGTGTACGATCGATTCATGAGCAAGTATTACTTGAATCAAACAACGGCTCAAATTCAGGTGAAGATTGCCTCGTTTAGTTAAACGGATGGAGAACCGCTCCACGAGTCTTAGGAGCGCTTTAAAGGACTTCTTACGCAATGCCCACATCATCTCTACCCGCTCAAGATAGTCAACCAGTTTTTCTACGATGGGCTTGTTCTCACTTTTCAATATATGGTTGACAATGCCGTTAGAGAGGATATCGGGTCTCAAACAGATCAAGAAGTGTACAACATCTTTGAGTCAATAAGTTAAAACTCCCAACAAAATCAAAGAAGATAATCGCTCATGAAGTGGAAATCTCTCACACCTCTCACGACGTCACGAAGAGAATTGTTGAGTTGACGAGGCAAGTGGCCTCCTTGCAAACTCAAAATACACTTATGTCTCAAACATACCCCAATTACCAATGCCTAATGAGACTTGTGGGACTTGTGGAGTGTGGGCATGGGGTCAATATTTGCTTAGCCATATTTAAACCACGCGAGGATATCCAAGAGCAAGTCTAAGACATTCAAGGATACCAAGCGAATCAAGCCAGGCAGGGGTATCAAAATCGCTACAACGACCTGTACTCGCAGACATATAATCTGGGTTGGAGGAATCACCCAAACCTCTATTGGTCAAACAATTCCAATGGGGGGGAACTACACATCAAATTCTTGGCAGCAAGGTAATTTCGTCCCCCCCCCCCCCCCCCCCCCCCCCCAAACAACCATATCAACAAAAATAAAGAGGTCAAGGCTCCTTACAGACCCGACCACCTTTCCAACCGGCGCCATAAGGCTAAACCCCTTTTCAAGTGGCTCCACCAACTCAAGCCCCCGTTTCGCCTTCTCTTGACAAAACATTGTGTACGCTTACACGATTTATGAAACTACCATCGGCCAACTCACTGCGCAAATAGGAAAAAGTGAGTCGGGAAAATTATCGAGCCAACCATCACAAGCACAAGCCATCACCGTTCTTAGAAGTGGCTGGGTTGTGGACAGTAAAGTTTCTTCACCCAAAGAAAACTCTACGCTGCTGCCCGTTCAAAATGATAGCGTAGTAATGAACGTTACTCCACCATCGGAAAATGTTGAGAAGGAAGTCGAACCTTCAGGAGTTCTTCACAAAGGATCCAACCCATATCGACTTCCTATTCTATTTCTGAGCCACTTTCAACCAGAAAAGCAAGATAAGCAATTTCTCGACCTTTACCATATGCTTTCTAAAGTTAATGTTAATCTTCCATTATTTGATGTTATGAGGAACGTTCCCGTATTCTTAAAGTTTTACAAAGATCTTGCTTAAAAAAAAGACACTTTGGTGACAATGAAAAGTTTTATTTTTCAAATACGGCGAGTGTTAGCTTTCGTAATCCCCTTTCCCCAAGGAGAGTGACCCCGGGAGTTTTTGCATAATAATCAATTCCAGAAATGGAAAAGAAACTTGGGTATGCTCGACCTTGGGGTGGAGATAAATCTAATGTCGTTCTCTATCTATAAGCAGTTTAATTTAGGTAACCTCAGGCTGACGAAGATGCGACTCCAATTAACATATCGTTCCATCCAATATCCTAAGGGTATCAAGGATGTCCTCGTGCAAGTAAGTAGCCTCATCATTCCCATCGATTTTATTATATTATATATCGGGTATGCTCGACCCTTCATGGCCACAACCAATAAATTGATTGATGTAAAAAAATGGCAGCATGACCTTATCCATTTTGGACGAAACGGTCACCTTCTCCATTCATGACTTTCAAGAAACATCATCCTCATCCATGAACGCTGAATGTTCATTCATTGATCCCATCGCTTCACTAGTATAAGAGAAGCTTGAAGAAGAATCCATTATTTATGAATTCTTTACTCAAGACGATATCTCATGGCTCGCCGAGGTCGATGATTGGCTAGATCCCAGTTTGGAGGGGGTGATTGATCTTTGTGAGATAGGAGGTGAAAAACCTAATATTGAACCTAAAGTGGAACTCAAGCCCCTTCCAAGTCACCTAAGTATGTGTTCCTTGAAGAAGGTGAAAAGAAGCCCGTCATCATTTTCGTCAATTTAACGAGTGAAGAAGAGAAAGCATTTATTCACGTGCTTAAGATATCAAGGAGCTATCAGGTGGAGTTTGGGGGACATCAAGGGAATCAGCCCAGCCGCATACATGCACTGTATTATTTTAGAGGAAGGAACAAAGCCAGTTCAAGATAGTCAACGGCGTTTGGATCCAAACTTGACATAGGTCATAAAGAAGGAGAATTTTAAGTTGATTGACGAAGGAATCATTTTTCCATGCCCGATAGTGAGTGGGTAATCCTTTTTCATGTGGTTCTAAAAAAGGGTGGCATCAAGATCATAGAACATGAAAAGGGTGAGATTGTAACCACTCAATTAACCACCGGTTGGTGCATGTGCATTGATTATAAGAAGCTTAATGTTGCCACGAGGAAACACCACTTCCCACTTCCGTTCATCGATCAATTGCTTGACAAATTGGCTGGCCACCAATATTACTGTTTCCTCGATAGCCTTTTTGGATACTATCAAGTAGCTATAGTTCTAGAAGCCTAGAAAAAGACAACCTTGACATGCTCATTCGGGATGTTCGCATTTCGGAGGATGCTTTTTGGTCTTTGTAATGCACTAACAACTTTCCAACGCTGCATGCTATCAATTTTCATGGATAGATCGACAACTTACTTGAGGTTCTAATAGATGACTTTTCGGTATTTGGCTCATCTTTTACTTGTTATTTAAATAATCTATCTAGGGTTCTTGAGCGTTGTATTGATAGTAAATTGACTATTAATTGGGAAAAGAGTCATTTTATGGTTAAGAGTGGTATTATTCTTGGTCATATTGTGTCAAGTAGGGGTTTAGAAGTAGACAAGGCGAAAGTCGATGTCATTGAAAGTTTACCCCCTCCTACAAACGTAAAAGGTATTAGACATTTTCTTGGACATGCGGGGTTTTATCGTCGATTTTCAAATATTTCTCAAAAACTAGTCGCCCATTATTTCAATTGCTTGGCCTTGATATGCCTTTTGTATTCGATGAGTCGCGTCTAAACGCTTTCAACCTACTTAAAGAAGAACTCACTATGGCTCCGGTGGTCGTTGCTCCAAATTAGTCCCTCCCTTTTGAAATAATGTGTGATGCGTTGAACGATGCGGTGGGAGCCGTTTGGGTAAATGAGTAGACGGCTTTCTTCGCGTCATTTACTATTTGAGTCATATGTTGAATGAGGCTCAAAGGAATTATACCACCACCGAAAAAGAACTTTTTGCCGTAGTTTTCTCACTTGAAGATTTTCGCTCTTATATATTCGGTTCTAAGGTCATAGTCCATAGCGATCACGCGGCTCTCCGTCACCATTTTAGTACAACTCAAAGAAAGCTGCAGGTGACAAGAATGGGCTCACTTGATATTGGTCGTTGTTCTAAGAAGATAAAGTCCAATTATAAGGACGAGTCTTGAATTTAGACGCAATAAAGAAGCGAAAATAATTAAACTAGACCCGCACCAAGATGTGCCAAGCACCGCGCCGACTCAAGCCAACCCGCGCCAAGACGTGCCAAAATCTTCACCAAGAGCAAGCTCCAAAGGCCATAACATTCTGGAATGATCGTCAAGCCTTGCCAAGACACGCCAACCCACGCCAAGGACCTTGACGCATGCCAAGACACGCCAACCCGTGCCAAGGACCTTGACGCATGCCAAGACACGCCAACACCCGCGCCCAGGCCAGTGCCAGCGCGCACGCCAACACCTGTGCTAGGCAGCGCAAGTGGCGCACGCCAACACCCGAGCCAGGCAGCGCCTGTGCGCACGCTACGCCTCGCCAACAATGCTCGCACGCTCGCGCCTGCCGACGCCTGCGCCAAGTCCGCCACGCCAATGCACGCCAACCCTGCAGCGCCTGCACACACCCGCCCAGCAGCGCCCAGCTGCCAACGCCTGCCTGCCCAACCCGCGCCAAGCCTAGGCTAATCCCTCGCCAACTCGACCCAAACCTCACCAATGCCGAGCCAACCTACGCCAAACATCAAGCCAAGGTCATTTTGGGTCAACCTTGGTTAAACCCGGGAAATCCAAGCCTTTAAGGCTAATTTGACCCATTTATCCTTAGTTAAACCTAGTATAAATAGATAGATCTCTCATTAGCTCAAGAGGACCCATCTCCCATTCTCCCAACTCATGCATGGGTTTGGGATTTAATTTCTCTCTCTAGTTCTTAGATTTAACTTCAAGCTTTTCCTTGGGTTTGTAAGCTCAAGAAGAATTCAGATCATCACTTAGATTTTAATTTGGATTGTAATTTCATTCAAGTTTTTGGATTCTCTTTCGTAATTCAAGTAAGTTTTTGCTTAATTTCTTCAATTTCAAGCTTGTTCTTAAATTTATGCATTTTTCCTTAGCTCTTAGATTTATTGTTAGATTTATGAATTGGTTTACGAAATCTATGTGAGTGACACACCTTGATCATAGATCGGGTCCTTGATCATTTTTATTTCAAGTATTTCCTATGTTTTATTTTGGTTTTTATATTCATGCATGGTTTTATGTTGAATCATAGATCTACTCTTTGTTTCTAGTTATTTTTCAAAAAGTTTTTAACTTTCACGTCGATTTTCATTGCTCTTTCTATTGGTGCTTTCGATTCAAGTAGATTCTCATTATTTGAATTTCATGATCATGCATGCATAGTTGTACCTTAGGTTTTTATGCTTGTACCTCGTTGTTTCTTTGCTTTTTATTGCTTATTTGGGTTATTGCTTGCAATTTCAATATGGCATACGCATGAGGTATTCGAAATACTTGTTTTACTTTTCATAGTTCGTCATAGTTATTTGTTCGTAGTTCGTAATTTTTTGTTTTATTTTTGTTTTCCCTTCAATTCCACAAGCTAAAAACCCATTGATCCCTACGAGCACTTGAATTTTGATAATAACAAGCCACATGAACCCTTGATCTATACTACACCACCAAAATTTCTTATACAGGTCTCCCAAATCCTTTTCCACTATCTCGAACATTCATTCTTGTCTCAAGTTCAGAGGTGTATATATGTCAAATTCTAGATCACGCCTTACTCTAACCGAGCTTCTGTCTTCTCTATCTCAGATTTGATGCAGGGCTCGGACTTCATAATTCTTATATTACTTCCTTCTTCCCCGCATCATACTTCCTGGATCGTTCACTTTTTCTCATGTAAAATTCTCTTATGTCTCTTCTACGGGATGTACTTTGTGTATCTAGCCAGAACATCCAAGAACATCTCAATTAGAATCTCCTTTTTTATCGGGGCATGCTTCACTGTCAGCATCTCCTTCATATGAGCCATCTCCTTCTGCATCTATGCCAGTGCGGGCTCTACAACTCGACAAGAAGGATTCTGTGTACTTAATGATACAAAGATCACAATTTCCCCATCATGTTGACCTAATGGCTTTGTGGTACCTCTTTTATTATTTTCTGGCTTCTTCTTCTCCTCCGGGGGCACCATTATAGATTATGGTAGTTCTAATCCAGTCTTCACTGTTGTTATAGCCGATGCAAGTAGCTAGGCTTGATTCTCCTCAATGAGGTGAATGTTATCCAACACAAAGTAAAATTTTCTTTAGTGTTCCCCCTTCTATGGAGCTTTCTTTTTTTGGGACTGTCTTCACCTCCTTTTTCGGATCAGACTCTCTTTTTGCACCAACCGGTGTTTGTTTCTCTTATGTGGGTGCCTTCTCAAATGACTCTCTAATGCCCTTCTTAAGACCCATCACTCTTTCTTACTTGAACTCATGGTTTTCTTAGAAAATAGAACAAAGGTTAGTTATCACGTCTTAACTCAATGAATCGATGTCAGTTAATTTCCCACAGAAGACGAAACTTGATGTGTCCAAAAAGTTTGGCCATAAATAACCGATTCAGACCGCTTCGAACTTTCTTATTTAGACCGACAACCTACAAAACAAGCATTGGGGTGCTCCTAGTGTATACACTTTGACGCTCAAGACAGAAAATTTATGAATCGATATATGCGTACAAAGTACGTAAAAAGTGATTATGTATCGAATAAGGTCTTGTGTCCCTATATATAAGAAATAAACACTTGTACTCAAAGTTGTACCTGCAGTCACCCGTTGTACCTGACTATTTGTAGTCATACCTCTAATGGATGCCACGTGTCATATCTAATTATAATATTATTAATTAAAATACTTATATTAATTTGTGATTGTCTAGAATGCCCTTTTGCATGTTTAATTATTATAAAAAATAAATAAATATTTTTAATTTATTATAAAACACTTCAAAAGTTTATTATTTACAGAATACCCACAAAAGCATAAATATATTTTCAAAGAAACCCCTAACTAATCATAAAATCCAAAATTATAAAATCTAATAAATCGTTAAACCCAAAAATATAAAACATAAATAATCTTTCAATTAAATTAATATCTAATTAATCCTAAAACCTGAAATCATAATTAAGTCTACGCTGTAAAATATTTAAAATCCTAAAATTGGCAAGAACCCTAATCCCCTAAGAAAATCTCAAATCCCAAAAAAATTTATATATATTAAACTAAAAAAACAATCTAAAAAACCCTCCCCTTTCAGTCTGCCAATCTGCTGCGAGAAATTGTGACGATTTAGTGGTTCAACGCCGTGCGCGGAGGATCGCATCCGCCGCTGAAAAATGAATGTCATATTCCTCTCTCTCTTCATCAATGGCGTCGCCGGACGCGGAGGCGATGATCCTGTGCGGTCGAGGAGATAAGAAGACTAAGAAAGGGAAGAAATTTAATGGATAAGATCGAAGTCCCCAATTGCAGACCAAAAAAGGATAAGGAGCAAAAGGTTTTCTGAAATTTCTTTATGAGAAATTGAAGCTCAAGCAAATCATTCAACCACCAATTATTGCATCTGTAAGTTTTATCTCTTTCATCGTTTCTGTCCACAACCCACTGATTAGAGTAGATTTGTCCTTATTTTTATTAGCTTCTTAGTACGTTTTTCTATTTGTTTTTGGTATAAGTTGGACGATTTAAGCATAATTCCGTATTTTTATAGTTCTGACTTATTTTATCGTATTTTAATCGTAATTGATGCAAATAGGTGATATTTCATTATTTTCACCTTACAGCTAAGTAACCGGAAGAGTTCAGCGTGTAATAGATGAAGTTCGATGTTCAAGAATAGGAGAACGAGCTTTCCGGCGAAACGAGTAGCAAAAGATCGAAAGACAGAGACAGACGCTCCGTCGACAAGAGCCATGATCCGCGTCAGTCGACGCAAGGCCAACGCACTGCCGACGCTACGTTCTGAAGCGTCGACCGAAGGGGCGTCAGTCGATGCACGGTCGACGCAACCTTCTGAAGCGTCGACCGAAAGGGCGTCAGTCGACGTACGGTCGATGCAAGCCCGCGTCAGTCGACGCACCCGCCCAGCCGACGCGCACACCCAGGCAGCACCGACGTCGAGCACCAGCGCGCGTCAGTCGACGTACCATCGACGCGACGGCCCAGAATTCGGATTTAGGGTTTCTTGTGCGCCAAGACTTGTAATATCTATATAAACCCTCCATATTTCAGATTTTTGGGGAGACACACGACTACATATGGTTTTATAGCTTCCAATAAACATAACTTCACATCTTATAACAAGATTTTAAGACGGAGATCAAGGATCGAAGAACAACACGTCCAAAACATCGAATTCGAGTTCGGGATTCAATCTTCGCCCAAGATCGACGTGCAACTCCGGAATAGCTGGAGCTTTTTACTGCTTTCATTAGTTCCAATAAGTACTCTAAACTCTTAGTTAGTTTCGTAGTTAATTGCTTAGTTAATTTCTTAGTTAATCATTTAGTTAATTCTAGTTTAATTAGTTTAATCGTTTCATGCTTGGATATTGGATTACTTTAGTTAATTTATGCGATTGATGAATGTTTAGTTGTTCGTTCATAGATTCATATGATACATTGCTTAGTGATAATTCCTTACGTTTATGCTCTTAGATTCGTTAATTAGGTTTAATTTATGGTTGCGTATTATTGATAGTTTAATTATAGCTCGTAGTTGATAATCTAGTTTAAGTAATTAGTTTAATTAGTTTTAGTTTAATTATTGCTTTAGTTCATAATGATCAATTCAATCTCTTTAAAACCCCAAAATGTACATGTATTTTATTTCTATTCGTAATTGAGAAAAACATCCGAAAGACCGAATAGTTGTTTCCTCGAGAGATACGACTCGAGTCAAACTCATAACACTACAAATACCTCGTAATCTTGCGAGCAAACTACGTGCTTTTAAATTAATTAAAAAGGGGTGCACAAAAGTTTGAGTCAAATATTTGGCGCCGTTGCCGGGGAAGTAACGAGTAGGAATTAAAGATATTTTTTGTTTTATTTTCTCTTTGATTTATTAGTTTATTTTTATTTTTTTACTTGGTCTTTGCCATCTGGTACGTTGATGTATTGTTGAGTTTATGCAAGGAAGGGGATCACTTCAACGCGACCTTGTACCATTCATTGACAACATCCACCGTTCAAATCCACCGAGACCAAGACCCATTTTTATTCCCAAGGACGATTCCTCAACAACAACTGATTTCGTTTGTGATCAAGCTTCCGACATTATGTTAGAAGCAAATCCGATTCGAAATGGCGATTCACCACCGAGATCACCACCACGCCCCATTATTGCGAGACAAGATGCGGGGAGAAACAAAGGAGTCGACCAACAGCAAAACGTAATCGGTCACCAACCCAACATGGCGAATATGAGGCACAACGAAGAGATGAACAACAATGCTATTCGTCAACACAACATCGAGAACGTGGCAATTAGGAACGAATATTTTCTGCAACATAACGCGTATGCTAACAATCAAGGGCACGTGAATGATTGGTTGGAGAATTAAGATCATGGTTACGAGCAAAATAATTTCGGAAGGAGATACGAGCGCGAGCACCATTACGCGCATGACGACCACTATGAGAGAGCTAATGACCGAGTTAGGGAACCAAGGGGAGATCGAGCGCCCCGACAATGAATTTGGCACGCCCGAAGGTTGTGCTTTATGGGTCTGCTATTGTACTTGGCCCGACTGCAAGGGAAGTAGAGATTAAACCGCATCAAATTAATTTACTTTCGAATTTTTACGGAAATGCCCACGAAGACCCTTTAGCGTTTTTGAACTACTTTATCGATGAAGTAGGCAGATTTGTAGGTCATGGCCTAAACCGGGAGGAGATGCAAATGATTTGTTTCCCCTATAGCATGAAAGACAAGGCGAAGACATGGTTACGTCCTTAGAACCAAGGTCATTAACTGATTGGGAGATGATAAGCGAGAAGTTCCTAAATCAATACTATTCYGCACAAACAACGGGGCAAATTCGGAGGCAGATTGCTAACTTCGAACAAGTGGAGGGAGAATTATTTCATGAAACATGGGAGCYTTACAAATCACTTTTACAAGCATGCCCCCATCATAGCTATTCCCCCGAGATAATTAATCAGTTTTTCTTTGATGGTTTGTCGCCCATTGGGAAAAGCCAAGTTGAAATAGCAGCAGGAGGAGATTTTGGTGATTTAACGGCCCGCGAGGCAAAACGAGTATTGGAGAAACTGAGTGAAAAATCTATAGAAACCAACTCTCGGCCTCGTAAATTAAAAGTTAATGAGATTTCCATCCCTGATCCTGACTTAGATAATGGAAAATTAGTCAAAGCAAAGTGCGAAGAGATATTTGAGGAGAAATTGGCAGCTTGGAAGGCCGAGCGGGCAAGCAAGGCCTCTTCGAAGAAGACTAATGCGATGTGTCACCAATGCGGATCCCCCAAACATTTAGCCGATATGTGCCCGTTCAACAACGAACAACGAGGGGACGTCAACGCCATCCAGCACTATTCGAATCAACAACATTCGGGGCAGAGACCACCATACATGCAAGCACCACTACCACCGCCCCCGAATAATTTCCATGTGCAAGGGCAAACACCTACTACAGTTCAGTCGGCTGATCAACTTTTAGTCTGACAACAAATCTAAGTTGCCGAAACTATTCGGAACCGAGACAGCCTCACACATGTTCAGGAGGAAATGAAGGGAGTTCGAGAAGATATAAAAGAATTGAGAATGATGATGGCTGAAATGGCCAAAAGCACTCTTGAAAATTCGTCAGGACTAAGAAGATTGGAGATGATGGTAGGACAATTGGCAACTGACATGGCATCATTGAAGAAGGAGAAAAATACTCTTCTAAGCCAAACAGAACAAGCCTCAGCTATTCATGTGCTGAGAAGCGGGAAAGAAGTGGATAACTGCATTGAGCTAGAAAATGAGGAAGACAAAAGGGAGGCCYAAACCCAACCACAAGCAGATGCATCCAATTCGGCCGATCTAATGCATAAATCTTCAAATCCAAATATTTCGAGGCCGACAGCAGCTGAAGACCCCATCGATTCCTTAAATTTGCCGCCCAAGAAGTTGACTGTTTATGATCATGTTCCCTTCCCAAGTCGCCTACGTCCGTCCAAGGAGAATAAAAAATTCATGGATCTATACAATTTTTTGAAAAATGTTAATATTAACCTCCCCCTGATAGAGGTGATAAAGACAATGCCAGCGTTTGTGAAGTTTTTCAAGGAGCTAGCATCAAAGGAAAGTCATTTGGATACAAATCAATATGTGGGTTTGATAAGAGAGGTGAATGATATGTTTAAGCAACCATTACTATCTAAAGAGAAGGATCCCGGGAGTTTTTGTATAACTATCTCTCTTGGGAATGGACAAACGGCAAGAGGGATGCTTGATCTTGGAGCTAGCATAAATTTGATGCCCCACTCAATTTAAAAGGAGTTTGACCTAGGACCGCTAAAGCCGACCACGATGAGATTACAATTAACGGATAGAGCGATAAGGCTACCCTTGGGGATTGTGGAGGATGTCTTAGTACAAGTAGAAAAGCTAGTTGTGCCGGTGAATTTTGTCATTATGGATGTTGGTGACGTATAAAGCGAGAACCGAGAACACACCATTTTGTTAGGACTTCCATTCATGTCTACAACGCGCACGGTGATCGACGTAAACAAGTGAAGAGCGACTATGTCCATTTTAGGCGAAACGGTGATGTTTTCACTTCAAGATATTCACAAGACTCCTGCACCATTCATAAAAGACGAATGTTCTACTGTTGATTTAGTAGATTCTTGCGTGAATGAACTCCTGAGCATCAGCATGATTGAAGAGTTTGATAATGTAGGGGCATTTGAGGATGGATTGCCCATGAAGTTTAACGTGCCTGAAAACGAGCCAAAGGTGGAGTTGAGACCACAAAGAGATTGTTCGAAGTTTGCGCCAAGAGAAGAGACGAAGCCACCGCATTATCATTTAAGATGTGTTTCCCTCGACCCCTACAAGAATTTTAAACGTATGAAAAGGGCGAGGCTAATAGCAAGGATTGGACAAAGAAGAAGAAGAAGTCGAACAAAGTTTTTAACGCGAAGTTCAAGGTTGGTCAACTAGTGCTATATAATTCCGATCGTAAGTTTGATCCAACCAATTTTGAAGTTGCTTGGAGTGGACCATTTTTAATAAGGGAGATGGATGAGTATGGAGTCGCCACTATTTACAATGAGAGTGCAAAGACGGGATTCAAGGATTATATGAAGAATCATGATCGTACCAAGAAGGAGTTCGTGGACCCACCACGAGTTAGAATTTGATCAAGTAATTGCGTCGAGCATATGACGTTAAATGTTGCGCTTCTTGGGAGGCAACCCAAGCGTTAGTTAGTTTTTGTTTTGTTTTCTTTATTTTCTTTTATTTTATTTCTGTCTTTTTATATTGTGTCAATTGCCGTGGTACGTTTATGTGTGTGTTGATGTGCAGAAAATACGATAAATCGCCTATTCTGGACAACGTTTATATAGCGGAAGCTCGCTACTGCAAGGCCTTACCGCTAGTTCCACTCGAGGCGTTAACAATGACGATCAACCACTGAACCTACCGCTTACCGCAGCAATCAGGGAAAACGATGATTTCATCGATCGAGGTCACAATCCGACCCAAGTTAGCCGCAGCCCGGAAACCTTTGGATGAGATGCAACCCAACCATTTACGACGTTGGCCGCAATCCAACCATTTCAAATCCAAAAAGACGTGCCACCGGGCACTTGCGCGTAGCAATTGATCGCAATCATGTTTTGTTTGTTTGTTTTGTTTATTTTTGTAGGTTTGTTCGGGACAATCTAGTCGCGCGGTCTGAGACGAAGGATAATTGCAAAATCATTTTTGGAGAGACTCGACCGTCGAAGTTTCAGGGATGTTTTCTTATCTCCCATACTCTTATTTTCTTTAATATTTATAACAATCAGGAGATTGCCAAGTCTTTAGGGAGGGTGGTGGTTGAGTATGGTTTATATTTAAAGTGCAATTTGATGTCTTTGTTTTGAAGTGCATTAATTTGTAAGCGTGATTGATCGCTATTTCTACGTTTAATTATGTTTGTATGGCATGCCTGTCGAAATTGACTATGTATGATTATCTGTTCTAGCTTTTTGAGCGTGCATAAGTGCATAATTTTTTAAAATTATTTATTATATATTGTAAAATGGTATTTGGACACAATCGATTTCTCAAAACTTTAAAAGTAGCGTCAATTCAAAATCTTTTCATGCAAAAAAGCCAGCGAGTAGCCTGAGTGTTTATCATCATTGCATGTACGTGAATAAGTTTCAGTCTTGATATCTCTTTGAAACCACTATGTGTAGTCGACTTTGAAAATGAAGTTAAGGCACATATAAAACCCTATTCCAACCATATCCATATATTTTTAGCCACTATAAGTTCCGAATGAGCCAATCATAGCCAAATAATCCATGCCTTTAGCCATGAGCGATTTTATTGAGTCGACCCCTACTAAACCATTAAAAGCGTGGGGTAGGAGTTCGCTATTTTTATTGGTTATTAGTGTTTTGAAAATTTTGTTAGAAATTTATGATTTTATAATTTTTATAATAATATTAAGGACCACCATTCAAAAAAAAAATGAAAGAAAAGAAAAAAAAATGAAATGACCCCATAAAAAGAATTATAATAAGGGGGGAAATAAAAAAAAGGGATGGTGAGTCTTGTTTAGTCATTGCCTACGCGCTTTATAAGGCTTGAGTTTATTGTTTATTTTATGAAGTCTAATGTTTAAGAGGCAAGAGTTGTGTTGTAAATTGTAAAGAAGCATATTATGAGCTTCAATTGTGTTAAGTGGTTTGAGTTTCAAGTTGGTTTACGAGTTTCGAGTTGAGAAATAGCCTATTTTAAAGGCTACGTTATGAGTGATTAGTGAGATTTTTTTTATTTTTTTTTATTTTTGAACGAGGTGAAGCAAATTGCRTCTTYATTAGATTAGGTTGAGTGAGTTATTGATCACGTTAGATCGTGAGTTAGCCACACGACTTATATATTCCATACCKGTCCAAAGAGCCTTACATTACAACCAGTAAAGACCTTTTCTGATTCTTAGTTCGATAACACACTTAATTTGCGATTGAAAAGAGATTGATATTCCGTGCTTATTAATTGTGCTTGTATTTGTATGATTTGAGTGTATACACGTCCCATGCAGAAAGTATTTGAGTGCTTTGAACGAACACCCATATATATTTACCTTTTGAGAGGAAGCATGATTTTATTTTGAAGCGACAATGTAATAATGGTCAAGTGTTTGACGTTGCGTGACTTGTACTTATATTTTCAAAATTACGTATGTAGCATAGCACGACTCACTGCTTGAACTTATTTTTATTCTAATCATACTTTGAATTTATCGTTTGTTCGAGGACGAACAAACGAATTAAGCGTGGGGTAGTTGATTAGAGTAGATTTGTCCTTATTTTTATTAGCTTCTTAGTACGTTTTTCTATTTATTTTTGGTATAAGTTGGAAGATTTAAGCATAATTTCGTATTTTTATAGTTCTGACTTATTTTACCGTATTTTAATCGTAATTGATGCAAATAGGTGATATTTCGTTGTTTTCACCTTACAGCTAAGTAACCGGAAGAGTTCAACGTGTAATAGACGAAATTCGATGTTCAAGAATAGGAGAACGAGCTTTCCGGCGAAACGAGTAGCAAAAGATCGAAAGATGGAGACAGACGCTCCGTCGACGCGAGCCATGATCCGCGTCAGTCGACGCAAGGCCGACGCACTGCCGACGCTACGTTCTGAAGCGTCGACCGAAGGGGCGTCAGTCGACGCAACCTTCTGAAGCGTCGACCGAAAGGGCGTCAGTCGACGCACGGTTGACGCGATTCTCTGAAGCGTCGATGCAAGCCCGCATCAATCGACGCACCCGCCCAGCCGACGTGCACACCCAGGCAGCACCGACGCCGAGCACCAGCGCGCGTCAGTCGACGCACCGTCGACGCGATGGCCCAGAATTCGGATTTTAGGGTTTCTTGTTCGCCAAGACTTGTAATATCTATATAAACCCTCCATATTTTGAATTTTTGGGGATACACACGACTACATAGGGTTTTATAGCTTCCAATAAACATAACTTCACATCTTTTAACAAGATTTGAAGACGGAGATTAAAAATCGAAAAACAACACGTCCAAAATATCGAATTCGAGTTCGGGATTCAATTTTCGCCCAAGATCGACGTGAAACTCCGGAATAGCTGGAGCTTTTTGCTGCTTTCATTAGTTCCAATAAGTACTCTAAACTCTTAGTTAATTTCGAAGTTAATTGGTTAGTTAATTTCTTAGTTAATTCTAGTTTAATTAGTTTAATCGTTTCATGCTTGGATATTGGATTACTTTAGTTAATTTATGCGATTGATGAATGTTTAGTTGTTCGTTTTTAGATTCATATGATACATTGCTTAGTGATAATTCCTTACGTTTATGCTCTTAGATTCGTTAATTAGGTTTAATTTATGTTTGCGTATTATTGATAGTTTAATTATAGCTCGTAGTTGATAATCTAGTTTAAGTAATTAGTTTAATTAGTTTTAGTTTAATTATTGCTTTAGTTGATAATGATCAATTCAATCTCTTAAAAACCCCCAAATGTACATGTATTTTATTTCTATTCGTAATTGAGAAAAACATCCGAATGACCGAATAGTTGTTTTCTCGAGAGATACGACTCGAGTCAAACTCATCACCTTACAAATACCTCGTACTCTTGCGAGCAAATTACGTGCTTTTAAATTAATTAAAAAGGGGTGCACAAAAGTTTGAGTCACCCACGAGTGCAGTACAGTGGCTCGAACTAAAGACATCAGTGGCAGGTGAAGATTATGGCCACGACTCGGGCTTTAGGAGGCAGTACCTTTACTGGATCTAGTGCTCCGACTCCATAGTCGCTGTGATGCGGTACACGTGGCCTCCCCCTGCTCCGTCGACCAATTCGAACAAAGATTGCTGGGTGGATAAGGAATTCTGCAATCAAAATTGGGTAATGACCTTTATTTATTGGATGATTGTTAATTTTACATGCTTATTGCAATTAAAAAATATTAAAATCTTCAAGAAGGATTTATTTGAGAAAAGTTGTAGTGAATTATGAAGATTCTTACTTGAGATTGATTTTTAATTGTCCATTAAAACTTTATAATTGAGATTTAATTTTGTTGTTAGCTTTAGTACCCACATTCTAAAATCTTGGTTGAAAAGGCTGCTTGGAAATTAACCGATTGGGCTGATGACCGGGATGAGACAGCCCATGAGCTTAATTGACCGGGCCAAATTAAACATTTTCAGTCTGAAGGTGAGTTGAACAGATCGCTTCAGTTACTTGAGGAATTAAATGATTCACCTTATTGGGATGATGCTTGCTTCACGGTCATATCGCATTGTATTCGACATGAGAATTTAAGGTTCTTATAGCTTGATTGATTGTTTTCATAGTGTTTCCTTTTTTTTTCTTCTGTAAACTTGTTTGGTTATGATTTTATTTGTTTCAGATGTGTTGTTGATCTACTAAAGCAACTGAAGGATAAATACAATAGTTCTAAGGTGACCCTACAAGTGCTGTTTGATGAGGTATTAACATTGTTTCTCGCTGTTCATATAACAATGCCTGGTATTTGGAACTTAATACCGTGCTTGGTAATGATGTAGGATAAAATAAAAGAAAAATTGGAAATATAAACAAAGAAATAAAAATAATCTAATTAAAAATATGAAAACTCAGTGAATGCATCATTTTATGAATGTCATTTTATATATGACGAGTTCTAATGAAAATAAATTCAATAAAGAACTCTAAATCAGTGTATATATTTTTAACTAAATAAGACTTTACATATTTTTTTTAGCTGTAGTGTTTATTATGGAGTAAGCATTTTGTTTATTTACGGAGAAAGGATCAACAAACATGATGTTGTTTCCTAAATTTTGCTATGCGCATGATAATTTATTTAGAAGATTAACCCACTTTCCTTATTATTTGAAAAAAAAAAAATCCTACAGGTCCTTGCAATATTATTTGGATGCGTTCCTTTTTTTAGGAAATTAATATTCACTTCAGTTTCTCCTCTCTATTTTTTTACGGACAGCTGCTTGATCCCATGCATATTGTTGGCTTTAGGAGGCAACCTCGTGGATGGTAAGTTTCAATCCTATTGTACTTGCTTAGGTGGGTCCCAGTATTAATGCGTTTTTGTTACTAAACATGAGTGAATACATGTAGGGCCTAGGCCAGGGAGTGCGAGAATCGGTGCATGGAATACGACAGCGATTATTTTCGGTCGACTTGTGTTGGTTCCTCCGACTGGACTCGGCATTGTCATGCTGGCTGATAAGCTAGGGTTCTTGCCTCCGGACGATAAAATGTTTCGATTTGTGCTCCTACTTCAGCACAACATGCACACCTCCGTGCTTTTAGGTAATTCATTATTTCATGAAAGACGAATACATGCCAAACATGGAGCGAGATATGAATTCCTAGTTTTTATTTTCCTAATTTTGAATAGTATCTTGATATTACTTAATGTGTTTGACAGAGAAGAAGAAGCAGGATTAATGAGAAGATGAAGGCATTGCAGAATATTGCTTCAGAATCTAATTGCAAAGATTAAGTGTGTCTATCCTATATTCTTTGTTCTTTATCTCATATTTGTTTCCCTTATTATGCACTGCATCACATGTAACTTAATGAGTTGAATCGATACAAGTCTTGTTTTTTAGAGCTTGAAAGAGGTTACCAAATATTGGCATGTGTTGTCCGACTATAAGCAGAGCCTTGCAAATATGAGATAGCAACAAAACACAAAAAACAGAGCCTTGCAAATCAAATTTAATCGTAGAAGAAAAATATAATCACCATATTTTTTGCAAACAATAGGAACTATAAGCCCAAACAGTTGCGCTTGTCATGGCCACACTGACGGAAAAAACTACGAGTCCGAGAACTATGAGACATGGCTTTCTCATTGCCCGAATTTAGGAGCTAGCTACAGCCTTTAGTCCGTACAGTCTCAAAGTCGCAAACATCATCTTGTCTCGGCTTTGGCTTCTACTCACTCATTTCATCGTGCATTCCACTCGATGGTACTGTCATTACAAAATAAAAATATCAAGTTGTTTCCACAAAAATATTCATGTAACAAATTCACACACAAATTCAATAAAAGCAAAATATCTTTCTTTTTATAAATATAAACTGCATAAATCACAAATGAATTTAAAGCCAGCCATATACCAAACTAAGCTGCTGATATTCTTTACACAGTCGTACATAGATCCTTCGGGCCCCATGCGTTAAGGATTCATGGCTTCCGGTTTATCGTTCTATCTAAAATTCATGATCACTAAGCTCCAACAACATACATTTTTTTTTTCTTCTACTCTTCCTGTTATCGCCTTTGGCGAGCAATTCAATTGGGAAATAAATAATTTTATTAAATAAAGGAAAACAAATTATTACACGTTCAAAGATTACAAAATTTGAAATAGTTGCACAGTGAAACATGCAATTTGATTAAATAAAGAAATAATAAACGTTACAAACTCAAACATTACAAATTAAATATAGTACATAGTTGCACACTCATACTAGGGTCATTCCGATCCCATTTTACTACACATTTGAGTACTAATACATTAGCGATGCATAAATTGAAAACTGCTTCTATCTTCTTCCACAATGGTGGCACGACGTACAAATAATATATACGTGATGCATCATCACCATATTCCTTTATTAAAAAGAAAAAGGTTAGTAATTTAAATGAAACCAACAGAAACTACATAATTATTTGTAAACAGATGTGTGGACTTTACATAGGCAGGAGAGACATTATTATTGATAGTGGTATCAATACAGATCAATCCACGTTCTTCATCCAAAAAAACGAAATGCAGCTTTGCGAACTACTACTGTCGTGCCATTGTATTGTCTATCCACTTGAATAATTGCACAACTCGTATTAATATATCACAAAACACTAAAAATTGTTGTCCACACACACTCAATTAAATGCAGCTCTGTCAACTACTATTGTTGTGTCATTGTGTTGTCTACTCACTTGAATAGTTGCACGGCTCGTATTTTGATAAATAATTGCACGACTCGTATTTTAAGTTTATATTTTTTATATATAATAAATTTATATAACTCATATTTTTCTTAAATAAATATTTAAAATTCTAATAAATTATTTCAAAATATTATAAATAAGAACTAACTCAACTTATATAGATTTCTCCTAATTAGACATAATTTATTTAGTTTTTTATATTAGAAGAATAAAATTAAATTAGGTAACATATGTAATAAATGTAAAATATTGAATTAGAAAAAATATAATATTAGGAAAATATTATATTAAGTAAAATATAATAAGACAAAATTACTAAATTAGGTAAATATTAGTCTCGGATGACACCGAAATACTATAATTCTTTCCAAGGCTAACGAAGCGTGAGAAGCATACACATAGGATAAGAAGATTTTGTATTAATATATAGGAAATATATATACTAGTTTAATGCCCGCATACTATTCACAATTTGAAAAATAGTAACGTTCATTAAAAATATCAAAAGAATAATATTGAAAATGATACACACAAATTTTAATATTATTAGTTCTGTTTGTTTTTCACAATAAATAATTTTTATAAACAAATTAGAACATTGTTTGTTCTAATTACAGTAAGAGTGATTTTCACAATAAACAATTTTAGTATTTTAATCCGAAAGTCACAAAAGTAGTTGTAAAGTATAGAGCATACCATAAACTTGATAGGAAAACTCGTATAAAATTGAGTTTGTAAGATGTAAATCATACAACACCCGCGTGTCATATGTGAATACTGATATAAGATATGACTTATTTTTATTTTTATTTTTATGAGAATAAAAATAAGATATTGAATTAATCAACATATAATAAAAAGAAAATATTGAATTAGGCAAAACATAATAATTAGATAAATATTAAATTAGGTAAAATATAATTAAAAAAAATATTAAATTAGGTAGATATTAGTTTTGGGACACTGAAGCACCATAATTTTTTTTTGAAACTAGCAAAGCGTGGGAAGCAGACACATATGATAGGAGAATTATGCATTAATATATATATATATATACACACACACACACACACACATACATATTCCCAATATATATATATATATATAACCGTATCTTATAAATTTATATTCTATTTATTAATTAATACAATTAGCAAATAATTTTTATATTATATTTAGATTAAATTCATTAATAATTTTATTTACATACTACGATACATTCACAAGATGTCACATTCTAAACCCGTGTCTAATTTTTATTTATTAATTAATATTATTAAATTATTTTATATTTCAAAATTTAGATTAAATTCGTTAAATATTATTAGTTACGTATTTTGAAAATTTTAAATATGACATAATCTTAACCTGTGTTGCATTGTATAGTTTCTTATCAATATTAATTAATTAATATAATAATAATTAAAGTAGTTTGCAGCGTAAGCTTGGGTCAATATGACGCCGCAAAAACATTAGGGCATTGGCTTTAATTTTATCAGACGGTTCTTTGTCTGTTGGATCGGTGGATGGTATGATCGTGGATATGAAATTCTTTTCCATTAAAGTAGTTTCCACATCAGAAACTCAACGATGGTACTCAATTCCTTCTGAGTCCAATATTTCAAATTCGGGACGAGTGGATTCAACCATCTGTAATAAAACAAGACTGAAGATACTTGAATTACGTAATTGTAATGATTTACAAATTTTTTCAAGAACATGAATTAGATTATAAGATCGTAGGCCACACATCACGTTTTTCGATACTTTGTGAAATTACTTTTATCACATGACAAGTTTATATTATTTTGTATTACTCATTAAATTTTATTATCACGAGCATGCGCATATAAATATGATTAAATTATGCACCA
>BMAC01000430.1:900509-927515 GCA_014905375.1 Phtheirospermum japonicum | reverse complement strand
GCAATATTTTTCATTAAGTAAAAGAGAATAAATAAATTGATATTAAGAGTACAAGTTGCACAAGTAATATAAGCAGTCCAATGGTGGAAGATGGGGAGCATGAAACAAACCACAAGGGTTCGAAACCGCCAAGTGCAATTTTTTTTCTTCAAAAAAGGCTATATCTCACCGAACCAATAATTAGAATAAATCGATTATAAATTGGAATTAAATAAAGTTGAAGGATTAGGTAATAAATTAATTAAGTTTATAATAATAATTTAATATAATTTTACCTTTTTAATGTTATTATTATTAGAGGGTTATTTTGGTAATATAATAATAATATTTTTAATCATTAAATTAAAAAAGTACTACATAGTACAACTGAAACACCCCTTTGTACCACGTTGTACTCAAAATGGATGGATGGGATTGAATAATAACATAATCTAGTGCTGTATAAGGTGTGACTACAAATAGTCAGGTACAACAGGGTGACTACAATTAGAAACACCCAAGTAAGAAATCTATTGTTCATAAGGAAACTAGGTCTCTTCATGTCAAAAGAAAAGATGTTTTCCTTTAGGAGTCTTTTGCGAGTTCATACCCTGAGTCTTAATAGTTGCTAGGTTTAAAAAGCCCATGATTCACACACTCGGACGATCATTCATCCAGTCAAGTTGCTTACCACCAGACTTGTCCCTATCCAACTTCAATTGGGAAGGTCGGTTCAAGTGAATCAACATTATTTACCATATCAATCTAAGCTATCCAGAAAAGACCCTTAAATTTCTAACTAAAATGTTTTGTGAAACTCTTATCCTTATTTGATTATAATTAATTACCATCTGTTATGATTATGTTGTGATACTTAATTTAATATATATTTTATTTAAAAGGATAACAACACAAGTAAGTCGTGATTATTTAAACCATGATCTTAAACTCTAACCGTTACTAATGTTTTTCAGATTGATAACGAATAATTTGAAAAAAAAATTATGGATTGTTTTTACAAAATACAAATTTTATTATTTTTTCCAAGATTCAAAATTCATTACATGATGAAATAACTACTTAATATTAGTGAATCATTTCCTTCTTAATTTGTTCCCAAATATAGTTCAATTTTTTTTTAAAAATAAATATATGGTTACAATAAGTGATTCTGATTCCAAGTGATATTTGAAGTGAAAGAAAAAATGGCAGGTTAAGAAAAGATTGGACAACAAAGCGAGGCTATAGGCGGCGAATCTCGAAAGAATCTTGAGATGCCTGAAGCATACTTGTATAAAATACACATTACATTCATTTTTCATTGACTAAGGTTTTGTCACATTTTATTTTTCAAGTAAGACTTTTATCGAGACAACTTTGATGACTTATTAAAATGGATAACGTACCATTTTCCCTTCATCGGTGTTTTTCGAGTGGGGTTTTCGGGTTTTAATGAGGCACGTTCGTGGCATAATAAATAATAGTAAAGAAACCTATATAATTCCTCAAGATGTAAAGTGAGATGGAATAGTTATACTCTTTTTTTTTTCCAATTAAGTTTTTTCCCATAGGATTTTCTTGACAAAGTTTTAATGAGGTAGTACATGAATACTCCCATTAGAATGATCGATATGAAGGGAGCAACTTTACGCTTCTACATTGCTCAAGTTTTATAGAGGTTTCATAACAACGATATGATGCGACCATATGCCACAAGACTACTACAAATAGTTTAGAGATTTTTCTTGAATTTTATTTTCCATCAAACTAGTTCACAGCATATTTATCTCACTAGTCATTTCAGAGGGAGTATTTTTATTCATTGAAATATTTTCAGTAAATTTATTATTCCCTTGATATATTAAAATATTGAGTACGCTTTGTTGAGTTGATTTGAGTAGCTGATAATTGATAACTGGTAGTTAATAATTGATAGTTGGTAACTTATTGTAAATTACAGTTTGATAAATAAGTTGATTGGAGTTACTGATCAAAAGTTAATTTAACGATATAAACATAATTGAGAGATATAAAATATATATACATAATAAAGCAATAAAAATATAAAATAATAATTAATAAAGACTTCCTAATTCATTTTTTTTGAAAATTAATAAAATAATATAAATAATGATATCAAAATAATTATATTGATAAATAAAGATTTCCTTATGTCTAATGTAGAACTATAAATTTATATGTGAGTATAAAACAAAAACATTTTGTAAAAAATATGATAAAAAGGGAATCTTATTCAATCATCTATCAAATGATTAGAAAATGATAAAACCCATAAGTTTTTTTTTTGAAACAAAGTTTTTTTAGGTCTAATAACTTATTGAAAACGTTTAATAACGGTATAAAAGAGTGAGAGTAAGCTATCAATTTTTCCAAACCGCTCAACCAACCGCCCCATAATTATCTATCTATCTATCTATCTATCTAAAGGCTAATCTTTCTAAATATGATTTCCAAAATTTCCCCCCAAAATGATATGCTAAATATTTGTCAGTTGTAATTAATTAAAAAAAATATAAAAGTCATGTATTTAAATGTCTATATTTAAGTTATTAATTAGATATTTATTAATTCTGTTGAGGATTTTATTTTTGGGAATAATTCCTTATTTAGTTGTTTGTCTTTCTTGGGCTCAAAATAAATTAGGGAACTAGATTTAGGACTTTACTTATTTTCTAGTTTATGATTAGGACTCTAATTAGTTTCCTAGATTTTGTTTAGGATTTATTTTCCTTGCTTATCAAGACTAGGACTTTAGGACTTGTCTATTTAAGACAACACAAGGACACAAGACAAATTAATCTTTGCCACAACCAAGAGACGCACGGAAAAAGCAAGGAACGAGCGATGCAAAGCATCAAGGAAGAACACAAGCAAGATAGCTACTTGGAGCCATTGTTCGAGATCAAGAAATTCTTCGAAGTTGCGTAACCAACGAAGAAGATCTTATTATCACGGCGACAAGTATTTAGTATCAAGTTTTTAATATTTTAGTTTTCATATATTACTTCATATTTTTGTATTGATCGTGAACAAGAAAGTAATATAGTTTTTGGGTTTGTACACCCAAGTTCACAAGTGATTTTACTTGTGAACTGAATTTAATTTGCTGTGTTCTTAAGTTTTATTTCCGCTGCATATTTTTATTTTAACTCTGGTCGATGTTGATAGTCAGTGTTGATTAACATTGATAACAACATCATAAAACTGAGACTTATTTTCAAAATCATGGACCTTCAAATTTTACAATTGGCATCTAGAGCGGGTTACTTAACCTTTTAAGTACTGATCCTTATTTTTCTAGGTACTATGGATACAGAGGATGATGAATCTCTTGAAGAGTACGAGAAGCTGTGCATTGAGCATAAGCAATTATTTGTTAGTTGGGCAAAACAAGTATTCAAAGTCAAGGATCTTAAGATCGAGGTGGACAAAATGACTCAGGAAAAGGATGACCAACTGAATATAATTATCCAATTGGAGTCATCCCTCGCCAAAAAGGATGATGAGCTAGAACGAGTAAAGACCGAGTTGAAGAAGGTACAAAAAGCCCTCACAAACCTCAAAAAGGGCAAGGCCAAGGTGGATGAGATTCGGGAATCGAGTATCTAGAATTGTTTAAAACACGGAATTGGATACAAGAATGTTCAAAAGCTAATTTCAATTCAAAAGTTGAAGTCGACCAAACGCCACAAGAGGAGAAGAAGACAATACGTGTGTCATCACTGTGGTGAACCAGGTCACATACGACCATACTGCTGGAAGTTTGTTGGCAAGAAAACTCATTTTAAAAGGTCGAAGCTGACTGGTGAATCCAATGTTGGTTTCCTGAAAATCAACACCAAAACCAACACCAGGTTAAAAAAGGTTTGGGTCAAGAAAAATGATATCAAGTGCAACATGATCTGTACCTCCCTGAAATCCCACGTTCCTGGAGCCTGGTACTTCGATAATGGATGCTCTAAGCACATGACCAGCTCGAAAGATCTCCTCTCAAATATTGTCAAATTTCATGGAGGAAAGGTGAAGTATAGTGGAGGTGCAAATGGCCAAATCATTGGCCAAGGAACTCTTCATGTCCCTGGTATTGTGAAGCTCGAGAACGTGTTATTTGTTGAAGGCTTAACTGTGAATTTGATAAGCATCAGCCAACTGTGTGATAGTGGTTTTAATGTCAAGTTCACTCATGAAAAGTGTGAAATTTATGACGAGGGCAATACATGTATTCTTACTGGTCAGAGGACATCAGACAACTACTACCAAATCGAAGATGCAGGTGTTGAAATTGAAGAAATTTGTGAAGTTGGTTTCGATGACTGTTCTGGGAACTCAACATCAAACCCAACATTGACTCAAGCTGATCCAAAATCAGACTCAAATTCAGTTAAGACGCTTGCTCCAGTCACTCGTATTGAATCGATGGTAAATGAGTTTATTACAAAAATGTCTGATACATTTGAGATGAGCATGAAAGGTAATCTCTCTTACTTTCTTTGGTTGCAAATTAAACAACTGGGTGATGGTATTTTTCTTTCTGAGTCCAAATATGCTAAAAATCTTATATCTTGGTATAGCAAAAAACATAATTGCATTTCTCTTTCTACAACTAACGCCGAGTATATTGCAGCTGGAAGTGCTTGTACACAGTTATTGTGGATGAACCAAATGATAGAGGACTACGGTCTACATAGATGAACATTAACTGTGCTCTGTGATAATTCCAGTGCCATTGATATCTCAAAAAATATGGTCCAACATTCTCGAATCAAACACATTGACATAAGGTACCACTTTATTCGAGACTTGGTTGAGAGGAACATAGTTAGCCTTGAGCATATAGAACTGACAATCAGCTTGCTGACATCTTCACAAAGGCATTAGATTTAGAGACCTTCTCTCGTTTGAGAAGAGATCTCGGTATGTGCATTGTGTGAGCCAATGCTGGTTTGTGATGTTGTGACACACCATACCAACATCAGTCACAACATCTGTATATTTTTGCATGCATTTTTCTTTTTCTTTTCATACATAATCCAAATGCATTGAGTCTAGTTGAAAGTACGATAAGGTCTAGTGTTGCAATAAAAGTGATGACAAAAAAACTAACCTCTTCAATTAGGTGATTGTGGAGGTTACCCGCAGAAACTGGTCTTCTCCCAGGTCCAAAAACAAGAGGTGTTAACAGCAATTGCTGAAGATAAATTATTTCTCTTCAAATCTCTAAAAAGATGAAAAAAAACTGGATAAAATTGATCCAATCTTTAAATTTCACCTTCTTGAGCGATTTTGACCTAGTCATTAACTTGGGTTAAGGGGTAAGTTTCCATTGACTTCGCCTGAGCCAATGTTGGTTAATAATGTTGTCAGTAATAAAAAGCAACACTGATCGAGCCATTAAAACCGTAATGTGATTTATTTTAACCTTTTTAGGTCATGAATTTTAGGCATCCAATAGGACATTCATACTTTGGGAAGATGCCTACTTGCTGTGCGAATTGTTGCTTGTGTTTTTGTCTTTCTTGAATTCTCTTAATTCTTGTTTTGAATCTTGCTAACCAAGTGTTTCAGTGGTGTTATAATCGGAGGATTGGACAAGTAATAAGAGGTTAATTTGGCGAGTGAAAGATTGCTTTGCAAAGAATTTGTTCAACTATGGTGTTGATTTATTAAAATCTAGCTCTATCTCGGTTTTCTATGTAGTTGAGATTTGTGGTTTTTATTTCCAAAATTGAGATGACGGAGTAGTTGAGTTGAGATCGTGTGTCTTATTTTGAGAAAGAGTGGGGGAGTTATTTTTTTTAACTTTACTTTGTTCATCCCCTTCTTTTACCTGTTGCTTACGACTTTTCCATATTGACAAAGTTAAGACTTTTACTTTCTTTCTCTCAATTTTACTGCCTATGGCACTTGATTTTGTGTTTGTGGTTGTTTCTAATTCTCTTGTAAAATGTCGAATTCAACATCACCCAGCAAAGCTCCAGAAACAGGTTGTGTGTCTAGATAATAAGAAAATTCCACCCAAAGAGAGAAAAAAAAGAAGTCCAAAGCTGTCGTATCAGCCCATGTTGGTTCTGGTGTTGTGTCACCGAAACCAACATCCCCTGCAGACAATCCTGTCTCTTCTCCAGGCTTCGATTTTGATAATGTTCCATCTGCCAGTGCACCGATGTCAACATTTGCCTCCAACCACTCTGCTAGCTCTGATGAGGCTCCGTCTCAAGCCGTCGAGATTGAAGACATGGAACCAATCTCCACGAGGATCTTGATGAGTGAAGCTGAAGAGTTGTACTTGGGATTTCAAAATCGAGGCATGATTGCTGAGCGCCAAATCCCCATTGATGTTTTCGTGAAGCAGAATCTGATTGCCTTCTTTTGGTACCTAGGCGCCTCTTCGAGCTGGTGTCATGTCCGGTGTTGGTTCTGGTATTCCCAACATCAGTACCAACATGGTTCATTTTACTGTTCCGTTTGTCCTAGCCCAAATTACTTTGTTTGATAGTCAAGTTGCGCAGCACAAGGCGCTTCGGGACTCGTTTGTTGAAGTCCTTTTGCTTTCAGAACAAAAGGGGGGAGGAGAATGTGAAGACGTTGCTGTGAATGTGATTCGTTTTTGTTTGTTTTAAAAAATGGTTACTTCATTTAGGGGGAGTTTCTAATTCAAGGGGAGTTTTTAGTCTTTTGATCATTTTCATGTGTCTTGGGTATTTTGTCCAGAAAGGCAAAAGGGGGAGATTGTTGAGGATTTTATTCTTGGGAATAATTCCTTATTTAGTTGTTTGCCTTTCTTGGGCTCAAAATAAATTAGAGAACTAGATTTAGGACTTTATTTGTTTCCTAGTTTATTATTAGGACTCTAATTAGTTTCCTAGATTTTGTTTAGGATTTATTTTCCTTGTTTATCAATACTAGGACTTTAGGACTTGTCTATTTAAGACAACACAAGGACACAAGACAAACTAATCTTTGCCACAACTAAGAGACGCACGGAAAAAGTAAGGAACGAGCGATGCAAAGCATCAAGGAAGAACACAAGCAAGATAGCTACTTGGAGCCATTGTTCGTGATCAAGAAGTTCTTCGAAGTTGCGTAACCAACGGAGAAGATCTTATTATCACGGCGACAAGTATTTAGTATCAAGTTTTTGATATTTTAGTTTCCATATATTACTTCATATTTTAGTATTGATCGTGAACAAGAAAGTAATATAGTTTTCGGGTTTGTACACCCAAGTTCACAAGTACTTTTACTTGTGAGTTGAATTTAACTTGCTGTGTTCTTAAGTTTTATTTCCGCTGCATATTTTTATTTTAACTCTGGTCGATGTTGATAGTCAGTGTTGATTAACATTGATAACAACATCATAAAATTGAGACTTATTTTCAAAACCATAGAGCCTTCAAATTTTTACAAATTCTTAGATATATATATATATATATATATATATATATATATATATTTATATATATATTTATTTATTTATTTATATATTTGGATCATAATTTAATCTTATATATAGTATATAAATTCAAGCACATAGTTATTTATATGTAATATTCAACTAAAACCTAGTATTAGATAATCATTACTAAATGCATACATATTTAATTAATTACAAAGTTGATATAGTCAATTAAAATTAATTTATATTTATAATAAACATATATGACCTGCATATAAATAATTTTTAATATATTTACATTCAGATATAGAATAAGTAAATTTATATTTTTATATCAAATTATGATAACCTGAAATTACATTTATTAAATTTAACAGATATCTATAAATATATAATAAGCGAGCAGTATAAAAAAAAAAGATTATTTTCAATATTTTTATCATTATTGAATGCATGGTTACCATTTTCTATATACAATAAAATTCATTTCAAGGATATTTATATCCTACTACCCAATATTTTCTCTACATTGCTAAGAAGTTGCTATAGAATTTTTTTCTAATTTATATTTATGAATGATCAACGTTTTTAACATTAAACACATGACCAAGAAATTTTATAAATTTTTTGACATATCCTATAAATTCCTAATTGATGCAAATCATGTTCTAAGATTAATTATTAAATCATGTATTGGATATGACAACATAATTAGATAATTTCAATATAGAAGATCAATATGGACGGAAATAATTGTATACTCCTTAATTTAGAATGTTCCAATATCCCAAAATTTCAAAATAGCTATGTAATAATTATTAAGAGCCTTCATAAATAATTATTTACATTCCATTAAGTGACCTAATATACAATTTAGTCCTCATAAATAATTATATGGTTAAGTGTATGTGTGATTAATCATATTTTAAATAAATAATAATAATTAAATTATCATTGAATACAACATATCCATCATTAACATCAAAATGGTAAGCTGCGAATTATGCCCTCCATCAAATATTATTTATTCAGAACTAAATAATACAAAATAACCTTCATAAATAATTCATTATATTGAATATGGCATATCTAATTAGATTAATCATCTTTAATATCTAAATGGTGAAATTCGAACAACTTCAAACGGATAATTATCCCACCAAAAATATAATAAGCTCCATTAATTGTAATTGAATTAAAATTGAAAGATTTTCTACACAATCCATGGCCAACTGTATTTTAAATTTCTAAAAAAAGAACTTACGTAAATGTTACATTAATCAATTTGTTTTTAATGTTCAACTATTTTTTTATGAAAAAATATTAGTAATCCAAAGTTATATATTTCCGCAAATAACCCATTAAAATTCAAATTTTTAAAATGATCTACACGATATTTTACAACACACACACACACACACACATATATATATATATATATATATATATATATATATATATATATATATATAACAATGAAATATTTAGTACTTTGTGTACACGGTTTTCTTATGGTGTGCCATTCATAATATGAGACATTCTCTAATAAGCAAATACATTGGTCTTTTAACCGGTATTTATTTAATTGATAATACAATATATGATGGCTAATAATAAAGAGGTATGAATTTATTTTTTACAAAGTTGATCATATTATTTATTTTTCTACACAATTTATCGATTGTTCATTTTATATGGCCTTGGCGATGCGGATATTGTCCCCTTACAATTAGTAATGCTAGCAGATCACCCACGTGAACTTACCTCAACGATCTCGAAAATGGAAATTTTCAGTTAAAACGATAAAATAACTTTACCGGTATGGGGAGGTAGTTTTATGTCATTATATTTGAGAATAATATTATGAGTTTTGAACAATATTTAACAAAACGGTAATGTTTATGTTAAAATCATAAAAGAACTTTACTAGTATGATAGAAGTAGTTTTATGTGGTTATCACTGAGAATAATTGTTATGGGTTTTAAATAATTTTTATTTATTTTGACATTAAATGTATTTTAGGTATGTTTTTTTCCTCTCTAATACTTTAATAGGAGAATAGCTTTAATGTGTTTAACAACAATTCAGTGTATCTTTTGTTGAATATTGATTGGAATTGATGTTATTTATTATTTTAGCATGATTGAATTTTTTTTCTTAGTGTTCTAATTCTAATATTTCATGTTTGATATGTGAATATTACTTAGTTGTATAAGCTTTAATTCTTGAAAATATAGGCTAATTCTAGAAATGACTTCTATTTATAATATAAGATGATTAAGCCATTCAAGTATGATGTATGAGAGGGTGAATAATTCAAAAGAGTTGATTGAAAATTATTTTTCTATTTAAAATGATTCTTCATTATAATATTTTAAAAAAATATATGTAATTACCTATCAATTAGTATTTTTTATGATTCTAAAATAATAAAATCAACCACGTGGTATCTTTAAAAAAAACAAAGAGACTTTATTAATTACGTATGCAGTTGATAACTCAATCAATATATATAGTATAACAAAGATCATTCTTATCATACATACTATTAATATTACACGATACATGTCAATATAAATATGTTAGATGATAATTATATATCAAAATCAAGTGATACAATATATGGTTTATTTTAATGTTATTAAGTTTTTTTTTTAATTTTCAAAATAACGAGGGGAGAGGATTCCCCTCGGTAAAATAACGAGGGCACTGAGTTCCCCTCAGTATCACCGAGGGCACTGAGTTCCCCTCAGTACACCGAGGGGAATTCTTTTCCTTTGATATTTTAACGACGGAATCCTCTCCCCTCGGTATTTTGAAAAATGAATAAAAAAAATATATAATTAGCTATCTATTAGTATTTTTTGTGATTCTAAAATAAGGAAAAAACACGTGGTATATTTAAATGAACGAGACTTCATTAACTACGTATGCAATTGAATAACTCGACCGATCCTTATAGTATTACAAAAGATCGACCGTATCATACTATTAATATTCCACGACACATGCCAATAAATATATGTTGGATGATAAGTATATATTAAAATCATGTGAATTACATTTTAAATGTGTGATATGAAATTATAGGGTCTATTTTAATTTTATTAATTTTTTAACTTTTTTTATTTTGAAAAATATCGAAGGGGCAAAATTTCCCTTTGATAATTTCGAGGGTATTTCTTTACCCTCAGTAATATTTATTTATTTTTTATTTTTTAATTTTTAATTATTTATCAAGGGCATCAAATGCAGTCGGTATTAACGAGAGAATGTGATTCCCCTAAGGTACTTTCAAGGGCTTCATATTCCCCTCAATATTACCGAGGGATTTTTCCAATCGCTATATATTCCCTCAAAATATTTCGGCATTGCCTTCGGTACTAGTGGCGATAAATATTGGCGCCGATTTACCAAATTTTTAACGAGGGTGTCGTTACCGCAGGTTTACTCCCTCGGTGAAACTCCCAGTATTACAGAGGACAAATATTCCCTCGGTAATCTACTTTTTTTTGTAGTGAAATTTACTTCATATTTACGATTTAATTTAAAATACCATACACAATACAAATTGAGATTGCTAATATCCAAAACAATTAAGACATCAAATTTATTATTATTTATAATGTTGTATGCAAAACTACAAATAAACATACTATTTTGCGAGCACCAGTAGAAAGTCAGTGGGAACGAAGTGTCTACAAATATAATAATAAAAATATTGTGTATAGAGGAAATCAAATAATTCATACGTAGTGATTTAATTAATTATAATCAATAATAACACTAATATTCAATTTACATATTTATACACCATAAGATTCGTGCATTGCACGAGTATAAAGTACTAATTATTTTATACAAATAACTATATGCCCTTGTAGAATTATGTAATTATAATTGTACAACTCAAATAAAATCTATAAAGAGAGTTATATTATCGAGTCCGCTTAGTTGAACTAATTAGATGATTGAAGGTTAATATACTGGCATAGACATTGTTGATAGATATAAAAATAATACTCATAAAAAGCAAGAAAAATATAAATAATAACAGATAAGTTTATTATAATAAATAATGATTTTTTAAAAAATATCTAAAGAAAGTAAGAACAAAATATAAACAAAGATACAAAAACAATTATTGATAAATAAAAGTTTTCTTATGTCTAAAAATATTAGTAGAATTAAAAAGTAATATGATATCATATAAAATAAAAATTATAAAGAAAAAGGGTAAAAATAAAATTTTATTCCATTAGATGTCAGTTGAATAAAAAAAATATGATTCACAATTTTCTTGGAATGAAATTTTAAAACAAATTAGCTATTAATAGCTTATTGAAACCGTTATCAAATATTTTAAATGAACTTATTTAGAGTGAACAAGGCATTAGTTCCTCAAATATATGATGAGAGAATTCATTCTCTTAGTGCTCCCTCTATTTTCTCAGTATGATAACATCTTTTATAATTATTCCCTCCTATTAAATATATTGGACGTTTAAGTTGGCTGCAAAATATGCAAAATAAAAGATATTTTGTATTTTTTAGGCTGAGTTTTGACAATAATTCTAAATTTGTCCTTAATTAATACATTAATTATTTTTATTATCTCACTAACCATATAAAATGAATAGGATTAATGTGATTAAATTCTTTTGAGTTCCAAGAGAAATACATGGAAAGTTGGCTGCTCCATTAATTTTTTCATGAGGAGATCACTGAGTAGGCCATTAACTCGACTCCATGTATAATCTCAAAAAATAGACAAAATTAAAATTCTCAGTTTTGGCTCCAATTTTTTTTTTTCCAGAATGTTGAGCAAAAAATATAAATTTGAGTTCAAATAATTTTGGTTGATTATTTTTACATTTATTTTTGCATCCAAGTTTTTAAGTTTTTCTTCAAAGTGCATTAATGAATACAGAATTTCTAGTTCGGAAACCCGCGTATACGCGGGCATATCGAGCAAAAATATAATAAAAAGGATGAAAAAATAAATATTAAATCATATTCAATAATACAACTTTTTAAAATCGTTCACTTGAGATTCTGGAAAATTTTCTTGTAAACAATATTTGCAGTCTTGTTAACAATATTACCATCGTCGTCACAACTTAGGATTTTCAATCCTTTACGACTCTTGACCCGAGAGACTGCGACGTAGAGTTGACCGTGGCTAAAAACAGGTCTTGGCAAATACAAACCCACATTAGAAAGAGTTTGACCATGTCTCTTGTTTATAGTCATTGCGAAACAAACAATGAGGGGAAACTGTCTCCTTTGAAATTTGAACGGGACCCTACTATCCGAAGGGGTCAATGCCATTCGTGGAATGTAAACCTTCATACCAACATTAGTTCCTGACAAAATCTTTGCTTCAATAATGCGACTTCCAAGTTGCATAACAACTAATCTAGTACCATTGCACAGCCCTGAAGCTTGATCCATGTTTCTAATCAACATAACCGGAACTCCAACTTTTAACTTCTGAATATGATTGGAGACTCTGGAGCACTTTATGGTGTTTAGGAAATCTGTCGAGTACATTTGATGTTGCGCTTCTCCATTTACATATATTTTGAAAATTATGTCAGAGCTAAGATATACTCGTTCATCACCTGGAAGAATCGACATCACGTATTCATTCACTGTTCAAACAATACTATTAGTTGGTGCAAGAATAGATCTTTTTTCGAAGAACGATTGATCGCCAAAGTTTTGTAAAAGAGATGGGTAAGTGCTCTCAACAATAGAAGCAACATGATTGCCTGAAGTTTAGAGAAGTATATCGTCAGGTATATCAATTAAAGTTTGACCATCAACTTCTGTACCAATTTTGAGTATCCATTCGGAGAAATCGCGAATTTCACGTTCAACAGATTTTGACATTGATTGTCCGACAGTTAACCTCATATTCTTCGTCAATTGAAGAATCTTACAATGTTCCCACAGTCTAGATGAACAGATACTGGCATACACAATATCTTCCCGACTACCCTTTGGCACAACAAGAAGAATCTGACGAAAGTCTCCACCTAGAACTATAACCTTACCAGCAAATGGTAATTCCTTTCTTTCTTCAGGTGCAATGTGCTTCAAACTTTTATGAAAAGCTTCAAAAAAAATCTACTCATCATCGGTGCTTCATCCCTAATGATTAGTTTTGCCCGATCAATAAGAGCAGCTAATTCTATTCTAAGTGTTATTGTACACATTGAGTCTTCAGTTATGGTCAAGGTATTCCAAATCGGGAGTGTGCAGTTCTACCAGCTGGAAGCAAAAGTGCGGCAACACCACTCGAAGCAACATTGAGAATAGATTTATGCGTGTGCTGGAGTTTCTCCTACATAATGGGAATGCAATATGAAGAAATACCATTATACACAAAGAAATAAATTTTAATGGAATAAGTAATAGAATTTAAAACAAACTTTTATAGTTTTTGATCATTGCAAACTGTAAAATAGTAACAACTGGACCTCAAGAATGGTTTTTCCAATAATCAGTCATTTGAACGACGAACTTATTCCAAAACGTACATTCAATCGTCTCACCACTATATATTACCAAAAAAAATAAAAGGTAATACGGTTTAGTAGTGAACGGTGAAAAGGAAGTCACATGCTTGTAAATCTAAAAATGTTTCAAGAAATAAAATGAGACGAAAGTGAACATTAAAGATTTACGTGAGTTAATTTAGAGACATGGATCATTTGATGAACTAACCACTGATTGATCACATATAGCACCGTAAAATATTAATCATCACGTTACAAACTTTAGTTGTTCCATAACTATATATTTGTTATAAAAAAAACTACATGGTGGGAAAAAAAAACTCTTACATGGAATCCTGTAGTTTTACGGTGCACCTCTTATTTTCCGATTTCGCAACTGGAACAATTTTCTCACAGGCAACTACCTCACCAATCACATCTGCATGCAGCGATATCATAATATTATTATAGTTCATACCAATTTTATACGCAATGAATATCAATTATAAAAATCGCGGTTATGAGTAAAATCGTGTAAAAAAAATTATCGTACCAACTAAAAGTCTTTCACTGATCTCACTGGATAGAATATCGTTTATCTCGACAAACCTAAAACCATACATAAGGATGGATAGGGGACTGCTCAAAGGGCGTAGTGCAGTGTGATTATGAAAACCTATACGATACGTATGTGTTGTAGCTTGATAGTCATCCTCGTTTTGACTGATTTCAAAGTTACTGACCAAATAAAAAGAACACTTCTTTAATCTATGTTCGTACTTTGGAACAAATAGTTTCTAATGGTAGCTTGTATTTTTCCACCCTGAAAAAAAAATTATATTAATAAATGAGTATGTTAACATATTAATAATAATTAAAAAAATGTAATACAACATTTTCATCTTCCAACATGAGTTCCATGCTGAAAACTTTGTCAGGGTTGTTGCTATAATAATTCAACCACGAACGAACTATGCGAACACGAAGTTTCCATGTTTCTTTGGAAGGGTTGATATCAGCAATGAAGTTGGTTGAGGAAGACATTTTATTAAAAAAATGCGGATTATATTAAAGATAATGAAAGGAGTTTGTGTGAATGTACTGTATTCCATACAACAATGATCTATTTATACAGAAAAAATATAATGGAATATGGATCTGCTGTCGATATTGAAATGAAATGGGGTAAATTATCCAAAATTTAAAGGTTGACAACATAATTTATTATTTATACAATCATAGGAATAATATATAATGAGGTTAGGAAAAGATTAAACCTAAAAGGAAAAGTTCACTCAGCAGTTATGCTCGTCCGCAAATTATTTTTATATTGTTAAGTAATTTAAGTGATTTCTCATAATCCATATTTATTGAATGGTTAGTTTGATTGATCTTGAAGATTTTCGTGATGATTTGAAATAATAATCTTCATTTTCTAATTTAAGTATTGCATCCTACACGGAGGATTAGAGAAAATCTCGAATGCACGATCTATTTACCATGTATTGATGTCTTATTTTATGTTGATTCTTAAAATAGAGTTTTTAGATACCGCGTAATCCGGTGAGCTTTTAAATTTCTTTGTAGGATATATTCAACTTTTGATTTTATATGTCACTTTAAAAACTCATTGATATATATTTATTCTTAATTGTTAATTTATTTAAAAATATAAAATATATCACATAAGTACCGAATATCATAGGGATGGGTAATATATACAATACAACCTTATTGTACAACACGATAATTCATGGTATGTTTTAAGTTTGGAATCATTTCAATCTCTAGGTATTCAATCAAATTATATTGCAATTTTAATAATCTGAAAGTAATGATAGGTGAACATAAACATGATTTGAACAGCCTAAAAAAAACTTGAACGATATTCGGATTGGTCGAGGGTAGTTTTCCCAAAACTGGAAGGTGTTCATTTTCTATAATCATTGGCAGTGTTGTAATGTTGTATAATGAATATGAAAAATAAATACATCAACCATAATAGATAAAACAAATTACCATAATTAAGATACTAATTAGGGTCCATAGTGGAAATTATCATTATCATTAGAAAGGTTATGTAGTTGAAAAAAATATGGCATAGTCTTAGTCAAAATATTGGGAAAAAATTATAAAACTATGCGACGCATATACATTAATTAACGACGATTAGATTGAACACCAACCCCGAAACACTTTGAAGACTAAACTTGATTCTTGAATCTAACGTTAACATCAAATGTTCAATAAAATACTTGCAACCATTCTGAAAAAACCGGCGACCATCGGAATGCGTAACGATCTCAACATTCCACCGTCTATCACCATGCTTAATAGTTGCTTTGTTGAGGTTATCAAGGCCATCCGTTACAATGAAATCAATCCAGAATGATTAGGGAATAGTCTAGCAAAAAGCATAACTAGCAATGCGGTGAGGACATATTAAAATTTAAAAAAAAAAATGAATGCATGGTCGACTGTGTTTATAAAATAAGACTTACAATTCGGCCGCATTCGATGTGCGTCTTGTTAATCTTCACTTCAAAATAAGGGTCATAGAGAAGCATATCTGGGTTAAACCCGCAGTGTCGGATACTTGCAACACCATTACCATCAAGAATTATCACATCGAATATGTTGGGTTCATTGTTCAAAAAAAACAACTTCACAATACTCGGTAATGAGATTATCACTTTCAGAAATATTCCATCCATCTCCAATCCGAGCCTAAAAGTGAAAAAAAAAATAAACAGCAAAGATACTAAAAATGATAAAAAAAAATTATAGTATATCATTTGGATTCCAGCAACTAATGAAACTAAAGAGATCAATAAAAAATTATCATAAAAAATTTAGTATCAAACACATAAAATAAGATCTTCAATTTGCAAGAGACACCTTATCTCCTTCGACATAAAAAGTAACATTCCATGTAACACATCGAGCATTACGCAACTTAAAGTCTAAATTTTGTAGATCGTCGAAATAGGGCACAATCCTTTGAGGTAGGTGCTGCAGATTGATTAGGTTAAAAAATAGACATGTATAAACTTATATTAGGTATTATAAATCCTGGCAAACATACATGCGGTTGATTAAAACATATTCTACAACAAATTGTTACAGTCCAATATCGTGTAATCAAAACGTGTTTGAATTGAAGAAACTTCAGATTTAGTCCACCAAATAATCTCAACAACTTACATAATTTAAAAAAGATGCTGACAGATCTCGTCTAATAGTTACAATCAGAACAATACAAATATGATTTTTTTATTATTTACATGTAGTCAACGCCTCCAAAACGAACATGCATGTATTATATCTGGGTAAAATGATACTGAAAGTTATAATTTATGCACTTCGTAAATTTTTCACTAAAACTTACATAATATCATATCGATAATCATATTAATAGAATAAATTAGAGATTTGAGGCGAAAAACTTGCACTAATGGTTTTAAAAATATTGGCAAGCGGATTTGTTATATTACCACAGAATACTAAATCAGCAGTAGTATTGTTATTTATAATTTAAAAAGTACTCACAGAGATATATAATGGCGAGAAAAACATACCATGAAGAAAGATCCAGCGCACAAAATTGTCTTCTTGAAAGTTGGAACCAGGCTGCTCATTTTTCCCAATAGATTAATCAATTTTAACGGCGTATGGTGCTGTGTTCTTCGAGAACTCAGAATTAATGTTGAATGGTTTTGGTGACTAATCTGAAACGGTTGTTGCGTGAGAAAATGTATTGGCGTACACAAATGAATAAGAATCAATACATATTCGCTCAAGGTATTAATTAAGGTAAGGAAGGTGGTAATTGGTCCGACTACCAATAAGTTATACTATTGTTAATTGGAGGTAAATATTTTCTATATTTTTTTGGAATAATACAACTTCCATATAAACGCTAGTAAATGATAATTTACATTTATAATATATGATTATACAAATTTATTGTGAACGCAATATATAATTTATAATAATTTATAAATTATTGACATATAATTGAATACTATTGCTATATATAATTTATTGACAAGATTTGGTTTACTGTATAAAATAAATAAATATATATAAACTTATTCATTAATTATAGTATCATGGAATTAAACAACAATTTAAAATCAACTAATATTTTATCACATATAATATATATTGTGTTATTTTAAGTGGAATAACAGATATACAATATCCTACAATCCGATGAACAATAATTTCTATAAATGAAGGTTAACTAAAAATTGAGCAAAACATTGTTACTTATTTAAATAGGGCACCCGAACAAATAATAATTTGTTCCTTATTAAAAGAAAATAATAACTTGTTCCTTATTAGGAACTTATTCGAACTTGTTCATTATTAAAATAGTGCACTAAAACATTAAAATAGTGCACTAATACAACATAACAACTTTCAAATAAATGCATGTCGAGTTATCAGGTGGATAAATGAGTTCAAAAGCACAACAATTCATGACTCTCAAATTGGCACGATGTAGAAAATCATTTACACCACCCCGAATCGATACTGAAGACGCATCCCTCTGTAATTCTACAGTCCATTCGGTTAAACCATGATTGATTGTTGCAGTTGTCTCGTTCACCATCCTAGAATCATGAATATGTTTCATCCAAAAGTCCATAGGAATAGGCTGTGTAGTAAAAACAATATAAAAACAAATCAATTATCTAATAATATTTTTTATAATATTATATTGAATTGTTTTAAAATTACACCACTCACCAAAAATGATTTTTCAACATGAGTATTTGCAACTTTCAACTGGAATGATGGGAACGATACGTTGCCATAGTCTAAATATAATTTCATCAAACGTAGAAATGTTTTTGTATTTCTTTTCTTCTCCAAATTCGGAGAAAACAATAACATCAAATATTAAACCACCACGGTAAGTAAGGACCATCTGATCGCCGATTTCAATATTGTTATGTTGGATAAATAGTTCCAACCCGACTCCAAATTCAACATTCTCGTTAACCTTTTTCATTTCAACTGGCCGTGAATCTCCACGCCAATCTCGTAGATCGAAATAGACAGGGAGTGCATCCTCGAAAAATTTGGAGAAAGTTTCTGGAATTGACTGTTACATAAAATATAAATTTTTATTTATGAAATATATATATATATATATATATATATATATATATATATATATATATATATATTTGATATTATATAAAATTGGAGAATTACACGATAAATAAACAATTTATCAAAATTTCTTAATATAGACCATGCATACGAAAGAAAAGTAAACTAATAAGATTATAAATACTAACCAGTTTATTGATCGTAGAATATTTCTTGATAAACAATTTATTCCATGGGCAAGAAAACTTCTGTTCATATATTTGATTATGAAACATAAATATTAAATTACGTACAAAATATAAATAACAGGAGAGTTAAGTATATAGTTGAAAATTTAATTAATCTTATGATAAATACATAATATAAAATAAATAATCTAATATATATGTAACCGATAAATAAAAAAAAAAACATACCAAATGATCCTTCTCAGAATACAAAACATATATCCTTCGATTGATGGAAAGCTGGGGTTGAGGACCTTTCTCCATTCCTTTTTTTTTAATAAATAAACCAATTTTGTATACCTATAAAAAAAAATTGACAATCAACTATTTATAGGGGTCTTCAAATTATCAAGGTATATAAATATATGGTAATATATATAATTAAGGTATAACTAATTCCAAATCAATCATAATAAAATTGCTATTCATTCAAATAAATTATCGCTAATTATGGTATAGTCAAATTTCCTTTTAAATATATAAATCAAATCTCCGTAAAATTAATAAACTATTACATTGAAAAAATGTTATCATTTGTAACCGGTTCCACAAAAAGATCAAGATAAAATCTACAAAACAGTTGATTATCTTAAATGTGAATCTTTATTTCACAATAACAATCTCATTAAATAATATAAAGTCATGCGGACGTTATGAATTGCACATTAATAGTCATCTAATCTTCGATGTTAAAAAAGGTGATTAACATTCATCAAACTTTTTTATTTTACAATAACAACTCCATTAAAAATATGTGTTTCGACGTTATAAATAGTGCAATATTAGGTATTCTATCTCCGAAAATTAAAGTTATTACATCGTAGTGTGAATAACAATTACTAATTGTTATTATATTCATTTAGAAATGATTACTAGTAGCTGTTATGACCAAAAATTATTATTGTGCGAGATTTAATCTTAATTTGTAGATTATATTTGATTTTCATGTTTGTGATTTTTTGAATTTGTAGAGTATATTCCATTTTCAATATACATTAAGCGTAGCAACGGTAAAACAGTTGATTCGATTCAATGTGAATCTTGTTTTTACAATAAAATTTTCATTATTAATTATAAAGTCGTGTGGACGTTATGAATTCCCAATTAATAGTCATTGAGATTTTTATTCTCATAGTCAAATTACCTTAAATGTAGGAATGATAAAATACATAAGCTGATCGTAATAAGTAATTGATTGCGTATCAGATAACAATCGTTAAGTATGGTATAATTAAATTTGAATTCTTTTTTAAAATTTTTTTTATTCAATCAAACAAAATTTCTAACTATGTTTTAGTCAAATTCCAAATCAATGAAAATCATCAAATCCGGTGAGCATTTTTAAACAAATTGTGCTTGCATAGTTCATCAGAAAAGGTTGATTTTTGGTCTAATTTTAATACGATTCAATATGATATTATAAAAAATAATATTATTGAGTCCTTATTAATAAAAAGAATCATGTCTACAACACCATCAAACTATGATTTTGTTATCACCAAAAGGCAAGTATTCGGTATCATATTAATATATGTTAGCGACTCATGTTTGCTCTCTTTTAAATAATTTTTTTGTTTAAAATCTCAATTATTAATAGTTTCCATCGTTTTACAATGGACAATTAGAACCTGGCATTAAGTAATAAAATAAATTATAATAATGGCTTCTAAAAGTGAAATAAGGACTCATATTTATGGAAAATAATGAATTATACAGTATTTATCGTAATTAAATCATAATTATGGAATCTACAACAGATCTTCGAATCGCACACTTATATCAACATAAATAAAACAATATAGTATATGGAATGTCGACCAATTAACAAATGAATTTATTCTGTTAACTTAAATAAGAGATGTAAAGTTGAGTGACATCAAGGTCATTATAATTGGTGAACGATATATTCACATAGAAAGCATTAAAACACCAATACAAAATGTCTATATTAAATGAACCATAGATGGCAGCAGAATTTAGAAAATTATTATAGAACAAACTTGAAGATAGAACTGAACAAATCTAAATTATCCAAAAACAATTACACCAAATGAAGCTCAAAAGCGATGCCAGGTATCTGGAGAAGCCTAAACTCAAGTTCAGTATTTAACTTGAGGTCTAGGAATGAAATAAAATCTCTACAATCGTTCTTAAGATACACTCTGTCAGCATCTTGTTGTATATCAACAATATCCAGTGATTAATTTGATACCGAATACTTGCCTTTGCCGTTCCATGACGACCCGAAGAGACAATGTATTGGTCATAAAAATATCGTGGAATAATATGTGAAAGAATAAAACTTTAAAATAAATATTACTGGTGAGTAAATTGAATATTAGAATAAGGTGATTAAATACATACAATACGTCCACGCTCAATGTTTGTCCTCGTTAGTTTGAAACTAAAGCTAGCAGCATCCAATGGAATCAAATCAGAATTTGCTCCACAAATTTGAAATTTCTCAGTAAGAGAAAGATTAATAATAGTAACATCGAGGACCGGTTCCTCAAAATTGCGAAAAATTTAAAACCATCCAAACTCAATGCCATTATCTTGCTCAAATTTATGCCAACCATGCTGAAGATAAACATGTGACATATATATTTATTATTTAGAAACAATTAAGGTGTTTAATGGTTAAATATGAAGAGGAATATTTCTGGGATTTTCTTATCATCGAATAAACACAAATGACCTTATTATCTTCAACTTGAACGGAAACATCCCAAGTATACCCTCGTGCATTCCGCAAAGTATACAGAGCATTCCCACTTTCAAGAACCATTTTGGAGACAATTGGAGGAAGCAGCTTACAACACATGAAAGGTGAAACATAGATAATAAATATGTGGCAACCATGAAATAACATCTGAATAAATTCACAATACATTGCAGTCCATAATTTGAGCCAAATAATAAACTGAAGCAAAATAACAAACTGAAGCAAAAATAATAACAAACGAAAGAAAAAAATAAAACGCTCAATTGTTCGAATTATAAAGGCATACTAAAAAAGGCTTCCAAGAATAACAGTTCAACAAAAATAAATGAATATCGGTCTATAATTTACACGACCTGAGTTCTGCCGAATCATTAATTTCACAGCAAGGAGTCCGACACAAATTTTTAAATTGATTAAAAAACGAATCAAGAAAAATAGTATTATAAAGGCGAAACATGAACCACCTCTGAAAAAATATTCAGTTTGAGTTCTCGGAAATAATTTGTGTTGGAAACCATATCTCAGATCTAAGTTCCCGAAAATAGTTTGAGCGAATTTTGTAGCGTATATTCAGTTTTTTAATTTAGTCTATTGATAAAAAACGAACCAAAAAAATAAAAAAGCATCCAAGAATAACAGATCTACAAAAAGAATGAATATCTGTAAATAATTTACACAATCTGAGTTCTCGAAATAATTAATTTCATAGCAAGGAGTCCGAATAAAATTAGGGTATTGATTAAAAAACGAACCCAAAAAAATAAAATTTTCAAAAAAAAAACAAAACACGCAGCCGAGAACAAATATAGAGAAAATCATCAAACTACTAACCATGGAATAATTAGTTGGAAATATGACAACCTTAAAGAAGGTCGGTAGCAACATCGCGCAAAAGCCGAGACAACGATTGTAAGGGTGTGGCAACTGTTGAGGAATTTATTCTTGGCAATAATCCATATTTTGTTATTTGCCTTTCTTGGGCACAAAATAAGTCAGGGAACTAGATTTAGGACTTTATTTGTTTCCTAGTTTCTGTACAAGACTTTATTTAGTTTCCTAGATTGTGTTTAGGACTGGTTTTACTTGTTTACCAAATTTAGGATTCTAGGATTGTCTATTTAAGACAAGAGAATCCTAAAGCTTGGAAGAACTTTTGGAGCCGCACGGATATTTGAAGCAGAACACGACGCACGGCAACACAAGATGCACAACAAGGAAGTGAAGACTACTTGGAGCCATTGTTCGAGATTAACAAGTTCTTCAAAGTTGCGTAACCAACAGAGAAGATCTTGCCATCATGGCAACAAGTATTTAGTATCAAGTTTTTGATATTTTAGTTTTCATATATTACTTAATATTTTTGTAGTCGTGAACAAAAAGTAATATAGTTTTTGGGTTTGTACACCCAAGTTCACAAGTATTTTTACTTGTGAACTGAATTTAATTTGTTGTGTTCTTAAGTTTATTTCCGCTGCATATCTTTATTTTAACTCTGGTTGATGTTGTTAAGTAGTGTTGGTTAACATCGAATAACAACATCATAAAACTGAGACTTATTTTTTAAAATCATAGACCTTCAAATTTTACAATTGGCATTTAGAGCGGGTTACTTAACCTTTTAAGTACTTATCCTTATTTTTAGGTGCTATGGATGCTCAAGGCAACCCAAATCCTCCGATCCTCAGTGGGGATAACTATTCACCCTGGAAACAAAGGATGCGGTGGCACTTAAAGAGCATTGACGAACGTGCATGGAGAACCGTCCTCGTTTGATGGGAAAAGCCAAGTGTCACTGATGGTGAAGGCGACACCATCCCTAAAAAGGAGGTAGACTGGACTGCTGATTAAATGGATGCTGCGAATTGGAATTCCAAATGCATCAACACCTTGTGTGGTTTTGTAGATGCAAGTTATTACAGAGTCATCAAGAATTGCAAGTCAGCAAAGGATGCATGGGATGTACTCAAAAGTGTGTGTGAAGGAACTCACAGTGTAAAGTGATCAAGGCTGAGAATGTTGATGTCCACCTTCGAGGCAATGAGAATGGATGAAAAGGAGTCTATCATGGACTACGCCATGAGACTGTCAGATATTACGAACGAGTGCAAAGAGCTTGGTGAATCAATAACTAACTCCCGTCTTGTAGGAAAATTGCTGAGATCCATCTCAAAGAAGTTCAATATGAAGGTGGTTGTCATAGAAGAATCCAAAGATGTTGATGACATAGAGTTCAACATCTTAGTTGGAAACCTCAAGCAATATGAGATGGAACACCTTGGTTCCAACTCAAGAGACAAGAATGTTGCTCTTTCGTCTGATGCTAAATTTGACAATAATGAAGACGACGAGGAATTCGACATGAATGGGATTTTGAAAAAGATGGAGTCCACCACTCTAGAGGAAGACGAACTATCCTTCGTGACCCAACGTTTTAATAATTTCCTAAAGAAGAAGAACAGCATGGGAGGGTCAAGCACAAAGTCCAGACCACAAGCGTCTACTCCAGAATTCACGGGACGCGCTCTTCCCAGATCTCAGTCCACCTCGTCAATTCCTAATACATCCATCCCCTCGAAACCTCTCAGTGAGGTTCATTCAAGCTTTTGTGTCGCCTACTTTTAAATGTTTGTCAGAAATTCAATAGCTTGCCCGCAAGAGAACGAGATCGCGTGTAGGGTGGCAAAGTTAACTCGAGTTGACTCTCGAGGAACATATAATCAGAATCTCAAATAGTTAGTTCAATTGCAAATAACACTTATACAACTTGGGGGGGGGGGGGGGGGGGGGGTTGATTGTTTGGATTACCTAAGAATGTAAAAACGCATGAACTAAGTATCTAAGCAATAACTAGAACATATAAGTTCGATAATTAATCTAACACTAGCAAAATAAAAGCAATTATTTAAACTAATTATCCAATCAAAATAACCAAGCATTAATTAAACTAAGTTTATGAATTCTAATGTCAGAAACATCTAGATTTGCAATACGGAGTATCCCAAGAACAATTATTGAAACTACTTATAAATTGCATAAAATTAAACTAAGAAAACGATTAAAGAGTTTAGAATACTTGCTTAAACTAAGAAAATGCAGTAGATTCTCCACGTATTCCAGAGAGGTTGCGTGGATCTTGATCGAAGAGTAAATCACGAACTGACTTGGATCTCGACCTTGATCGTCTAGGTAAGTTAAGGCGTGATGTTTTCGAGCCTTCGGACTGTCAGTAGTGTTGTAGTATTGTAAAGTATGAATGGTATTCTTTTTGGACGGACTTGGAAGGGTTTAAATAGTTTTCCTTTGACTTGTAGCATAAGAAACCCTAAAAATCCGATTCTGGGCCGTGATGTCGACATCGCGTCGATCGACGCGAGCTGGTACTTGGTGTCAACACGTCTGTCGTGCATGCATCGATTGGGCAGGAGCTTCGATCGATGCACTTAGGATCAATGCTTCATAGAGTTGCGTCAACTCGAGCATCGATCGACGCACTTAGGATCGACGCTTCAGAGAGTTGCGTCGACTTGAGCGTCGATCGACGCACTTAGGGTCGACGCTTCAGAGAGTTGCATCGACTTAAGCATCGATTGACGCACTTACGTTCGACGCTTCAGAGAGTTGCATCGTCTTGGCATCGACCCAGCGTAGATCGATGTGGGTCGCGTCGACGGAGCATCGATGCCTGCGTCGATCGACGCAGCTTGCTGCACGTCTCGTTCTCTCGATTCTTTTGCTACTCCTTCACCAGAAAGCTCGTTCTAGAATCTCGAACTTCAAACTTCATCTAATCACGCGCTGAGCTTTCCCGGTTACTTAACTATAAAGTGAAAAACCACAAATAATCACTTATTTGCATCAATCTAGATCAAAAGACCATAAAATAAGCCGAAAGTATAAAAATACGGAATTATGCCTAAACTATCCAACTTATACCAAAAACAAATAGAAAAACGAACTAAAATACTAATAAAAATAAGGACAAATATGTGCTAATCAACTACCCCACGCTTATTGGTTTGTTCGTCCTCGAACGAACGATAGATTCAAAGTATAACAAGAAATGAAAACCAGTCCAAGCAATGAGTTGTGCGATGCTACATAGATAATTTTGAAAATATAGATACATGCAACGCAATTTCAAACACTCCACCCTTGTTACTTTGTCGTTCCACAATCAAATTTATACATACTCACAAAAGGGTATATATATAGTTTACGCTCAAAGCACTCAAGTATTTTCTGCATGGGACGTGTATACGCTCAAATCATACAAATGCAAGTACAATAAATAAGAACCGAAAATGAATCTCTTTTCAATCACAAATTAAGTGGGTTATCGAACTAAGAATCGGAAAAGGTCTTTTTGGGTTGCAATGTAAGGCTCTTTGGACGGGTATGGAATATATAAGTCGTGTGGCTAACTCACGATCTAACGTGATCAATAACTCACCAAACCTAATCTAATCACGAAGCAATGCGCTTCACCTCATTCAATAATAAAAACCTCACTAACACTCATAACGTAGCCTTTAAATGTAGGCTATTTCTCAACTCGTAACTTTAAAACCGACTTGAAGCTCAAACCACTTAAATGAAATTGAAGCTCATAATACGCTTCTTCTACAACACAACTCTTTGCCTTTTAAACATTAGGCTTCATAAGAAATTAAATAATAAAACTCAAGCCTTTATAAATGCGTAGGCAATGACTTAACACGAATCCAGCTAGACTCACCTTCCTTCTTTTTTTTTTCCTTTTTTTTTAAAATTTTGTCCCTTTTCTAATTTTATGGGATCTTTTTTTTTTCTTTTTTTTTCGGATGGTGGTCTTTTATTACAAAAATTAATAAAATCATAAATTCCTAATAAAATTCAAAACTCTAATAACCAATAAAAATAACGAACTCCTACCCCACGCTTTTAATGGGTTGTAGGGGTCCGACTCAAAAAAACTCATGGCTATAGGCATGGATTATTTGGCTATGAGGGCTCATTCGAATTTATAGTGGCTAATATATATGAATATGGCC
>BMAC01000430.1:858264-899754 GCA_014905375.1 Phtheirospermum japonicum | reverse complement strand
TCAATTTCCCAATTTCTCTAATGCGACAATCCTCTCGCTAGCTTCATCCAATCGCTGCTTCTAATATTTTATATTCCATTCTTTTGCCGTGTTTCCCACCTTGAGATCCTTGATTTGAGCATCCTGCTCTTCAATTCGGCATAAGAGCGCGAATTTCTCTTCTTCGATGACGTGATTCTCTCTTATTAGGGTAAACTCATCTTGCAACAAGTCTTCTATTGCGGCTTCCTTCTCTTCGAGGCGCTTGTACCTAGCGTCGAGCTCACTTGCAGACTCGAGTTCGGCCCACAACATCTCGTTGTTCAGCTTGGTCAATTGCACAATTTTCTCTCTAGCCAAGAGAAGTTCGTCTTGAATCTCATCTATGGTCATGTCATACTCCTCGAAATACTCCGCGCACTCCTTGAGATCACGTTCAATTCCTCTCAATTCTCTAATTTTGCCCCTTAGTTGGAGATTCACCCTCAACCCATCGTTGATCTCTTCCGCTCTCCTCAATTGACCCTTCAAGGCGTCGATTTGGAGAGTATAATGGACTTCGTCCATTTGACATTCACCAACCATACCCTTCACCTTTTCGACTTCTCCTTGTAGCTTATCCACTTTTTCTTCGTGCTCGTTCCTCAACATCCACCTAGTTTAATGATTTTTGGTTTTTTGTGGAATTGGCCTCATGGTGTTGAAAAGCTTGGAGAATGAAATTATATTGGGTATTGAGAGGCTTAGAACACAAGAGAATAATGGAATAAAGAGTGTGGGGAGTTTGATTTATATAGGAATCAAAAGATCTTGAAAATATGAATCCTAGATTTACCCAAATTACAAATAAGAGAAGAGATATTAAGTTTCCTAATCTAATTAGAACTCTTTTAAGACATAAGATCTTGACCCCAAAACCAGAAAATTTTCGTGCACAAAATTCCTAAAAAAATCACTTAACTATTGGGAATAAAACTCCCAAAAATCGCAGCCCAAAATTTCCATTTTTCGCGCTGCCAGTCGACGCACGCGCCCAGATTGCGTAAACGACTGAGTGAATTACCTGCTTCCGATCAGTGAATTGTTCTCTCCTTAACACCCTAATTCCTGTTTCATAAGCATAACACACACACAAAAGTAGAAAAAGAAAAATAAAATAAAATAGCTTGGGTTGCCTCCCAAGAAGCGCATCTTTTAACGTTGCTTGCTCGACGCAAGTGTTGCGATTAGTTTTCAATTAGGCGGATCCATCATCCTCAACATTTCGTGATCTTGACTTGTTTTCTCTCCGTCATGGTATAATTTAACTCGATGCCCATTAACTTGAAACAGTACGTCTCATTTTTCGTCGTAAAGGGTGACTACCCCGAACTCGTTGATTTCTTTAATCACGAACGGTCCACTCCATCTTGATTTCAGTTTTCCTGGAAAAAGTTTAAATCTCGAGTTATAGACTAGGGCCAACTTACCTACCTCCAATTGCTTGTTGACGAGTTTCCAATCGTGGTGGGCTTTCGTCATCTTCTTTTGCCTCCATGCGTTATCATATGACTCATTCCTTATTTCCTCAAGTTCATTCAACTCCAACATCCTATACTTGCCCGCCTCGTCATAGTTCATGTTTAACTTGTGAATGGCCCAACTAGCTCGATGTTCTAACTCAACTGGCAAGTGACAAGCCTTCCCATAGATGATTCGAAAAGGACTCATTCCAAGCACCGTCTTGTAGGCTGTTCGGTATGCCCACAGTGCGTCGACAAGTTTGACTGCCCAATCCTTTTGATTTGGTCCGACTGTCTTTTCGAGAATCGCCTTAAGTTGAAGATTGCTTGTTTCGACTTGACCAGATGTTTGAGGGTGGTAAGGTGTAGCTACCTTGTGTCGGGCCCCGTATTTTGTCATCAGTCTAGCAAATGCTCTGTTACAAAAATGGCTTCCTCCATCACTTATTATTGATTTCAGAACCCCGAATCTACTGAAAATATTTTCTTGGAGGAATTTAAGGATGACTTCCGTATTAGCTCTTCGAGTAGGGATTGCTTCCACCCATTTTGATACGTAGTCGACACCAACCAGAATGTATTCAAAATCTCCTCTCTTAGGGAAAGGTCCCATAAAGTCTATCCCCCATACATCGAAAATCTCTACCACTTGGTTAGGTACTTCTGGCATTTCATCTCGTTTCCCTATATTGCCGGTTCGTTGGCAGTTGTCGCATGTCTTGCAATATTCGAACGCATCGACAAATAAATCTGGCCAATATAATCCAGCTTGTAATACCTTAAATGCCGTCTTTTGAGCTCCAAAATGCCCTCCATGGTCATGGCAAAATTGAAGAATGCTACCCATTTCATTGTTTGGAACGCATCTCCTGCTTAGACCATCCTTGCAGCGTTTGAACACATAGGGATCATCCCAAAAGTAGTCCCTGCATTTACTCAAAAATCTCTTCCGTTTTTGGTGGGATAAATGGTTAGGCACAATTTTTCAAACAAGATAATTCACGATATCAGCGTACCAAGGAGTGATTAATTGCTCAAGATTAAAAACATTCTCATAAGGGAAGAGATCGTTAATCATAAATTTCTCGCCCCCATTCTTCTCAATTATCATTCTAGACAAAGGATCAACTACAACATTTTCACAATGTAAACTTTGAAGGTCTATGGTTTTAAGAATAGTTCTCAGATTCACGATGTTGTTAGTCAATGTTTAACAACATTGGTTAGCAACATCGACCAGATTAAAATATAAAATATGCAGCGGAATAAATTGAAAAGAACACGAGATAACAAATTCAGTTCACAAGTAAATACTTGTGAACTTGGGTGTACAAACCCGAAAACTATATTACTTCCTTGTTCACGTTCAATACAAAAATACAAAGTAATATATGAAAACTAAATATCAATAAACTTGATACTAAATACTTGTTGCCGGAATGGCAAGATCTTCTTCGTCGGTCATGCAACTTCAAAGACCTTGTTTCTCACGATCAATGGCTCCAAGTAGCTTTTTCTTCTTCGTGTTCTTCTTCTTTGCTTGTGCGTCTTGCGTCGTGCGTCAAGTCTTCAAGAAATCTGTGCGTCAAATCAATGTCACCAAGCTTTAGGAACCCTTGTCTTAAATAGACAAACATAAATCCCTAAACTTGGTAAATACCTAAAACACATCCTAAACACAATCTAGGAAACAAATAAAGTCTTAAACATAAACTAGGAAACACAATATATTCCTATATCTAGTTTCCTAACTTATTTTGTGCCCAAGAAAGGCAAATAACAAAATAGGAATTATTGCCAAGAATTAATTCCTCAACACACAACATTGTCTGTCTTTGGAACCACATGAATTGGGCTTACCCATTTGCTGTCAGAGATGGCGAAAATGATTCCTTCGTCTTTAAGTTTAAAAATTTCTTTCTTGACCACCTCATAAAGTGTTGGTGTCCGTCTCCGTTGACTGTCCCTAACAGGCCTGGCGTCGGGTTCTAACTCGATTCGATGCATGCAAGTCACGGGACTTATCCCTTTGATATCGCTGATGCTCCATCCTAAGTCCTCTTTGTGGTTTCTTAACACCGCAATTAATTCTTCCTCCTCGTGCTCCGACAAGGCTGAATATATGATGACGGGTTTCGTTTCGTTGGGCTCGAGGAAAACATACTTCAAATGGCTTGGCAGTGGTTTCAGCTCTACTTTCGGACCAAGTTCGGGTGCGTTAGCTATTTCGCACAATTCTTCATCAAATCATCAATTTCTTCATAATCTTCGTTGATTTCGTTCAAGTTTATTTCTAGCATCTCTGCCACCCTGTTTAAAAATTTCGTGTCATCCTCGACACTTAACTCATCTAGAACAGTGATCCCTTTGAGCTCGTGAATACAAGAATCAATAGGATCAATAAACGAGAAATCCTCGTCCATGTACGGAGAAGGAACATTGTGGATATCTTTAAGCGAAAATGTAACAGTCTCACCCAAAATGGATAAAGTCATCGTCCCTCTGTGCACGTCAATCAGCGTATGAAAAGTGGACATGAATGGTCGGTCGAGCAAAATAGTATGTTCAGTGCCTTCCTTTGGAACTTCACCAACATCGAGTATGACAAAATCGATTGGAATTATAAGCTCGCCGACTTGAACTAAAATATCTTCGACTATGCCAAGTGGTTGTCTAATTGATCGATCCACCAATTGCATTCGCATCGTCGTTGGCCTCATTGCCCCTAAGTCGAATTCCTTATATAGTGAATACGGCATCAAATTAATCCCTGCTGCAAGGTCGAGCATTCCACGTGCCGTTTGCCCGTTTCCTAAGGTGATGGTTATGTAAAAACTCCCGGGATCTCTCTCCTTTTTGGGTAGAGGACCCTTGCATATGGCGCTCACTTCCTTGGTTAATTCTACTTGCTAAGTTGTCTCTAATTTCCGTTCTCTTGCGACTAATTCCTTGAAAAATTTCACGTATGCGGGTATCGTCTTGATTACATCCAAAAGAGGAAGATTAACGTTGACGTTTTTCAGCAGATTGTAAAGTTCCATGAACTTTCTATTTTCCTTGGCTGGGTGTAGATGACTCAGAGAGGGGACCTTATCTCGAATAGTAGATGGCAATTGCTTCAGTTGCTGAGTCGGAGATTTGGTGGAATCGTCGACTGTGGTGGATGGATTTGGAAGTTTCCCTTTTAAGGATCCAGGTATATAAGGATTCGGTGACTTATGCATTTGGTCCTTTGGTTTAGGGTCGTCAATCCTTGGCGATTCCGCAGTCGGGACTTCAGTACTTTCTTCTTCCTCGATTCCATTATCCACTTTCTTTCCGCTTCGCAAGATGTGGACAGCCGAAGCTTGCTCTGGTTGACTTGGTAATTTCCCTTTCTCGTTTTTTGTTTTTGCCATGGAAGTTGCCATTTGGCCCATCATTTTCTCCAAATTCTTCACAATCTTGGAGAGGTCACTCAAACTTCTCCCTGCTTATTCACTTGCGTGGTTAGGTTGGCCAGTCCATCTCTATTCCTTATTATCTTGGTGACTTGGTTTTGTTGCTAAATTAACAGTTGATCGTTTGGCTGTATTGGAGTAGGTGCCGGCCCGAATTTTCCCAGTTTGTTTGGTGGTGGTGGTGTTGAATTAGTTTGTGCTGGGGAGGAATGTGGGTTTTCAGGGCCCCATTTCTAGTAAGGAGAGTTACGATGTGCATTGAATTTGGAGTTCGTCGGAGGCCTGTGCTCATAGGTTGGAAGGTTTTGGTGGCGTAATTGATCTTTGATGGCGTATGCCTTAGCTTCGGATTCTTCGTAATACCCCATTTTACATGAATCTACCAAATGCCCTTGCTCTCCACAGCGGTTACATGTCTCGACGGTCTCGTTGCTTGGCACCTCAGTTGCCTCGTTAACTCTTATCTTTCGTGGTCAAGAGCTTGTTTGCCTCGACTTCTCGCTCATCTTTTCAAACATTCGCTTCGCCTCCGTTGCTGTCAAGTACTCAAAATCTCCTCCAGCTGCTACTTCGACGTTATTTTTATAAGTGTCCAAAAGCCCTTCGTAGAATAGCTGGTTCACCATTCCCGGAGAGTTGTGATGATGTGGGCAAGCTTGCAGTAATGATTTGAAATGCTGCCATGCCTCGTGAAGTAACTCCCCATCTTGTTGGACAAAATTGGCTATTTGTCTCCTAATATGGCCCGTCGTCTGAGCCGAGTAATATTGATTAATGAATTTATCGCTCACCATGGGCCAGTCGATCAGAGATCTCGGTTCCAGTGATAGTAGCCAAGACTTGGCTTTATCCTTCATGAAACTCAAAAAACACACCATTTGAAGGTCTTCGTGATGAAGCCCCGGAGATGGAATCCTACTAACTTCAGCATAGAACTCTTTTAGGAAAGTCAATGGATCTTCGTTGGCGAGACCGTGAAATGTCGGGAGGTTGTTGATTATATGAGGTTTCAGCTCGAAGTCTCTTGCAGTTCTACCCAACACAATGGCAGAACTATAGGGACCCACTTGAAGAGTCGTGAACTCTAGTCTTGGTTCCCGCGCCTCCCGTTGGTATCTCTCTTGGTTGTTGGGCCTCGCATAGTTTCTATCGTACTCGTTCCTCTCATTGTGGTGGTTATTGGCGAGCCATTCGTCAACCTATTCGTCTCCATGATAAGATCTCTCAGAATAATCATCTTGGTGGTGGCGATTTCTATTTCCTCCTCGTCCTTCATTCTGGTCCATCATATTCCGTTGAATATTCTCCCAGTACTCTCGAGGTTGTGCCGGTCCGTCGGGATGAATTGGTTCACTTACGTAATCGTTTCTTTGTCGTATCGGTTGGTTCCTTGGTGGGTGATCATTTTCATTGTTGTGGATAGGATTGTCTAGCCTCAACATCGTCTCGGGTATCGAATCACAAACAAATTCAGTTGTGGCAGACGATTCGCTTTCGGATATGTCAAGAGGTCTCGCTTGATTGGAACGATGAATATTGTCGATGAATGGTGCAAGTTCGGGTCTAAGTGATCTTCGACCTTGCATACACTCAACAACAAATTAAACGCATCGACTAGAATAAATTATACAAATAGAAGGCTAAAAATAAAATGAACGAACATATTTTTGAAACCTTTGCTATGTTCCCCGGCAACAGCGCCAATTTTTGATTCAAGCTTTTGTGTCGCCTACTTTTAAATTTTTTTCAAAAATTCAATAGCTTGCCCGCAAGAGAACGGGATCGCGTGTAGGGTGGCAAAGTTAACTCGAGTCGTCTCTCGAGGAACATACAATCGGAATCTCTAATAGTTTGTTCAATTGCAAAATAACACTTATACAACTTGGGGGGGGGGGGGGGGGGGGGTTGATTGTTTGGATTACCTAAGAATGTAAAAACGCATGAACTAAGTATCTAAGCAATAACTAGAACATATAAGTAATATAATTAATCTAACACTAGCAAAATAAAAGCAATTATTTAAACTAATTATCCAATCAAAATAACCAAGCATTAATTAAACTAAGTTTATGAATTCTAATGTCAGAAACATCTAGATTTGCAATACGGAGTATCTCAAGAACAATTATTGAAACTACTTATAAATTGTATAAAATTAAACTAAGAAAACGATTAAAGAGTTTAGAATACTTGCTTAAACTAAGAAAATGCACTAGATTCTCCACCTATTCCGGAGAGGTTGCGTGGATCTTGATCGAAGAGTAAATCACGAACTGACTTGAATCTCGATCTTGATCATCTAGGTACGTTAAGGCGTGATTTTTTCGAGCCCTCGGACAATCAGTAGTGTTGTAGTGTTGTAAAGTATGAGTGGTATCCTTTTTGGATGGACTTGGAAGGGTTTAAATAGTTTTCCTTTGACTTGTAGCATAAGAAACCCTAAAAATCCGATTCTGGGCCGTTACGTTGACGTCGCGTCGATTGACGCGAGCTGGGACTTGGTTTCGATGCGTCTGTCGTGCATGAGTCGACTGGGCAGGAGCATTGATCAACGCACTTAGGATCGATGCTTCAGAGAGTTGCGTCGACTTGAGCCTCGATCGACGCACTTAGGATCGACGCTTCAGAGAGTTGCGTCGACTTGAGCGTCGATCGACGCACTTAGGATCGATGCTTCAGAGAGTTGCATCGTCTTGGCATCGACCCAGCATTGATCGACATGGGCATGGTCGCGTCGACGCCTGCGTCGATCGACGCAGCTTGCTGCACGTCTCGTTCTCTCGATCCTTTTGCTACTCCTTCACAGGAAAGCTCGTTCTCGACTCTCGAACTTCAAAATTCATCTAATCACGCGCTGAGCTTTCCCGGCGTCCATTTAATGTAAAGTGAAAAACCACAAATAATCACTTATTTGCATCAATCTAGATCAAAAGGCGGTAAAATAAGCCGGAAGTATAAAAATACAGAATTATGCCTAAACTATCCAACTTATACCAAAAATAAATAGAAAAACGAACTAAAATACTAATAAAAATAAGGACAAGTATGTGCTAATCAGAGGTGCAATGCCACAAATGTAAGGGTTGGGGACACTATAAGAATGAGTGTCTTAACACTCTTAAGAAGAAGAGCATGGTTGCTACAGACTTTACTGAGGATGTCAATGATTCTGAATCAACTGAGCATGTTCCATCCTTATTCACCAATGTTGTGTGGGACGACGATGTCCATGTTGGTATCCTTGAAGATAACATTGTGTGCCTAAATGCTGAGACTACTGATTACTTTGAGGAATACGAGCATCTGAGTGTTGAGCACAAGCAGTTGTTTGTCAGTTGGGGAAAACAGATACTCGAGGTCAAGGATCTCATGAAGGAAGTAGAAAAACTAACCAAGGAGAAGGATGATCAACTCGAAATAATTGTCCGCATGGAAACGTCACTCACCAAAAAGGATGCTGAGCTAGACAAGATGAGAACCGAGTTGATAAAGGTTCAAGGAACTATCACGAATCTGAACAAAGGCAAGGCAAAGCTCGACGAAATCCTGGAGACAAGCTTCCCAGAAACCTCAAAGCATGGAATCGTCTATAAACCAATTCAGCCAACACAGTCCTCAAGCCAAGAACAAAAATCAACCAAACGGCACAAGAAGAGAAGGAGACAGTTCATGTGCCATCATTGTGGTGAGCAAGGTCACATTCGACCTTTTTGCTGGAAGATTATTCGCGAGAGAAGACACTTTCAGAGAACAAGGGTGGCAACTAAATCCAATAGGGGGTTGAATCGAACTTTTTCGCTTTAAAAATAAAAAGATCGTCCGCAAGAGAACCGAGCTATTGTAGGCGATAAGCTGACTCGAGTCGAATCACAAGGAAGATTAATCGAAAACTATTCCGGTGTTCGATTTTACGTACATAGAAACGAAAATAAACTTAACTAAACACGCGATCAAATAAGGTTTGGGGTTTTCTAACATCTACGAGCAATGAAATTGAAAACTTTTAAAAACGATTAATAAAAGCAAGGGTCTAGTGCGCCGGAATCGTCTCCACGATCGGGGTTGTCAATCCCGATGGTTCAAAACGACCCTAAGCACACTAGACCGATAAACTTGGCCAACAAGCATCATCATGATCAACAACATAATTTCAGACCAAGCATGAAACCAAAGCATGAACATMAAGACTTCAATACAAGCATGAAATATAAACATAAATTAACAACTAYAAAATATGTAAAAGGATTATACTAAATTACGCTATTAAAGTTCAACATCAAAGTACAACGAAATCCAAAGCTATACTATCATAACAAATAAGCCAAGTTCAGAATCGAACGATCTTCAACGGCGAGAAAAGGCCTTGAACGACGGACGACATAGTAACAATGAAACTACAAACTATCTAACTTTAATTTTGCATGAATCGAAATGGTGGCATGAATCGGGGGCTTCTCTATTATTCTGACCTTTCCCTCTCATTCCAGCACTCTCAAAACGAAGAAACCACCGGCTTTATATAGAATTTCGAAAATAACCGCTCAAACTGCCTGAGCGTCGACGGTGCGTCGATCGATGCGAGCCAGGCTGCACGCGTCGACCAGGAAGTGCGTCGATCGACGGAGATAGGATCGGCGCAATAGAACATTTGCGTCAATGCGGGCCAGGCTGCACGCGTCGACCAGGCAGTGCGTCGATCGACAGAACTAGGATCGACGCAATAGAACATTTGCGTCGACGGTGAGTCGACGGTGCGTCAGTCGATGAGAGCCAGGCTGCGGGCATCGGCAGCTAGTGTCGGCAAGACTCGGACACTGGGTAACCCAGTGTCAGACTGGTACCCAGTGTCAGCACAGTACATTGCTCGTCCAATCTTTGTCGTCTCGAGCTATAACACTAAAATAAAGCAAAATTAGATTATTTCATATAAAATAAAGTAAAAGCACATTAAACACCAAAAGAGACTAAAAACATCAAAAGGAAGAAAAACGATAAAAAGATAAACCTAAAAACCCTAAAAGCACACAACATACAATGCAAAAACACATGAAAATCACATACAAATATGTACAAATCAATTCCCCCACACTTAGCTTTTTGCTTGTCCTCAAACAAAATCTAACTAGACGTAAACAAGGAAAAGCTAATTACCCGATGACTTAATTACTAATGCATCCATATGATTCAAGAAGTTAATGCATTAGATCGACTAAAAACTCGATTAAAAGGACGACACGATAACGTTGAGATAAGAGATTTAGACTAGCTTCCGAACACCTAAAAATAACGAGTTGACCTCCATGTACGTCACCCATCCATGCCTCGGCCAAAGTCTATCCCTGCTCAAACCGCCAAATCGTCACCCGACTAGCCCAGTCATCTCCTCTTTAACAATACAATCTAAGAAATAGAAATAAAAATAAAAATAAAAATAAAAATAAGAACTCAACTTGTACAAGGTTTTCTCTTCTTGTACTTATTCTTTCCTTTTCTTTTCTTTTTTCTTTTTTATTTCTTTTTATTTCTTTTTTTTAAGAGTAGTACCCATCAAGATGATATACAACAAAATGAACATAATTTACATCAATTAACAGCGAGAGTTCATTAATTCCATTCTTCCGTTGCTAGGTGCAACTAATAGCATCTTTTCAAWTTCAACACATGGAGTATTAACGTCTCCAATATAATAGAAAAAATTACATAAAATCCTATGGAGGTTTACTGGAAATGGGGCTAGTAAAGAATATTCAACTCTTTGGAATGAAACAAGAATAGAACAGAAGACAAGACACTTCATAGACTATTTACACTTCATTCCCCACAATTACACTATTATTCGAACGAAAGTCTAAATATCCTAACCAAAGCATCTAACCACGTCACTTCGTCAAGGTTCCAATCAATATCAATACACACAACTCAAATCAACCACAAGCAAGCATACAAAAATTTACTTACCAACCAAGGACAACCCCCCCCCCCCCCCCCCCCCCCCACACACACACACACACACACACTTAAACCATACAATGTCCACATTGTATAAAATGAAAAATTAAGCAAAGTATGGTAAAAGGTAAGAGAAAGAGAGAGAACGTCCCTGAATTCGCGCTTGTGGTGAAGAGTCGGTGGTGAAAATCATCCAACGGGCCTTAATAATGAAAGGGACCTGAAAACACACAAAAATATATAAAGTTAAAAGGAACTTGGGTTGCCTCCCAAGAAGCGCTTGATTAACGTCTCTAGCTTGACGGCGTCCATTCGATGTCATCCCGGGTCTAAAAATAGATGACGGTCGTGCCACGCCTTGGTATTCTCTAGAAGCAAGAATTGGCGATGATAATCACCAAGGCGGGCATAAAAATCACGTCCCGAGATGCCGAACACTCCAACTAGCTTCGGAGGTCAGAAAACGCGAATAATCGATCACCTCGAATATGTCAAACGGACACTTGTAGCATGGGGTGATCGGACACCTTCTTGGACTATCTCGTCAACCACCTCAAGATCAAATTTCAATAAAGCTTCGGGTGGATCAAAATACGACTCAATAGTCTCACTCTCCTCCAAAATCAGCATCATAACTCCACCTTCTTCACCAAGAGCCGGGAGGCTCGAATCTCCAACATCCTTCGGAAACTCCAACGGCAAAATCCCTTCTTCATCCTCCTTAAAGACGTCATCAGCTAGCACAATCGGGGCGGCAATTTCAACCAAATATCCAATAACCTCCTCTTTACACAACCCTTCTAAACAAATGTTCAAGCTTGATTCCATCCACGAAGGAGACAAGGGATAATAATCATAGCTCGGATTATAAGTATGTAGTTCATGTGGAACATATGGATCATTAAATATCCAATCGTGATATGCAGCTAGGATGTGATGACCAAAACTAGGATCGGAAAAATTAGCATAAGAGTCAATATGGGCCGAATTGTAGGAATTTGAAAGCGGGGCCCATTGGTGATTCGGAGGTTCGGATGGGTGAAAGTAGAATGTATCCATGAATCGATCATAAATTTCCTCCCACGATCTCAAGGAGTCGGGCTCTAAATCCAGCAACCATATTCTCGCCCGATCCTTTAGTGTGAAAATAAAAGGTTGCATTTTCACTTGATCTATCGATAGGCCAAAAAGAGGAAACGTCGGGATGATGGTATTATACTCTCGGATGAAGTTCAATGGGTCTTCGCTCGGTAGTCCATGAAAAATTGGAAGTTGCTCTAGGTAAAACTCAACAAAATTGTACTCCCGCATTGCAAAGCTCAAAGGAATTGCCGGTCGATACCCGTGCCAATTGGACATTGGGCAAAACATCTCTTCATCGAAAGGTGAAGCGTCAAAGTCATCATATGGAGAACTAACTTGATATTCCGCCATCTCCAATCAAAAATCTCAAATCATCAAAGAATCGGCTACAAGCACAATACTCAACAAACGAGATTAAGCGTATCAGAAAGAACAAAACGAAACAAAAATAAAAATCACAATCGAACAAAAACACAAACAAACAAATAATAATACAAGCAAAAGTAGATAAAAGCAAACACCAAAAATCGTAGCCTTTAGCCTTCGCCGGCAACGACGCCAGATTTTTGAATCGAACTTTTTTGCTTTAAAAATAAAAAGATCGTCCGCAAGAGAACCGAGCTATTGTAGGCGATAAGCTGACTCGAGTCGAATCACAAGGAAGACTAATCAAAACCTATTCTGGTGTTCGATTTTACGTACATAGAAACAAAAATAAAACTTAACTAAACACGCGATCAAATAAGGTTTGAGGTTTTCTAACATCTACGAGCAGTGAAATTGAAAACTTTTAAAAACGATTAATAAAATCGAGGGTCTAGTGTGCCGAAATCGTCTCCACGATCGGGGTTGTCAATCCCGATGGTTCTAAACGACCCTAAGCACACTAGACCGATAAACTTAGCCAACAAGCATCATCATGATCAACAACATAATTTCAGATCAAGCATGAAGCCAAAGCATGAACATGAAGACGTCAACACAAGCATGAAATATAAACATAAATTAACAACTAAAAAACATGTAAATGGATTATACTAAATTACGCTATTAAAGTTCAACATCAAAGTACAATGAAATCCAAAGCTATACTATCATAACAAATAAGACAAGTTCAGAATCGAACGATCTTCAGCGGCGAGAAATGGCCTTTAAGGACGGACGACATAGAAATGACGAAACTACAAACTATCTAACTCTAATTTTGCATGAATTGAAATGGTGGCATGAATCGAGGGTCTTCTGTATTATTCTGACCTTTCCCCCTCGTTCCAGCACTCTCAAAATGCAGAAACCACCGGATTTTTATAGAATTTCAAAAATAACCGCTCAAACTGCCGGAGCGTCGACGGTGCATCGATCGACGCGAGCCAGGCTGCACGCGTCGACCAGGCAGTGCGTCGATCGATGGAGATAAGATCGACGCAACATAACATTTGCATCGACAGTGCATCGGTCGACGCACGCCAGGCTACACGTGTCGATCGACAGAGCTAGGATCGACGCAACAGAACATTTGCGTCGATGGTGCGTCAGTTGACGCGAGCCAGGCTGCGGGCATCAGCAGCTAGTGTCGGCTGGACTCGGACACTGGGTAACCCAGTGTCAGACTGGTACCCAGTGTTAGCACAGTACATTGCTCGTCCAATCTTCGTCGTCTCGAGCTATAACACTAAAATAAAGCAAAATTAGATTATTTCATATAAAATAAAGTAAAAACACATTAAACACCAAACGAGACTAAAAACATCAAAAGGAAGAAAAACGATAAAAGGATAAACCTAAACACCCTAAAAGCACACATTATACAATGCAAAAATACAAGAAAATCACATACAAATATGTAAAAATCATGGGTTCCCATGTTACCATCATCAACACCAACACCAAGTTCAAACAAGTGTGGGTCAAGAAAAATAACATCAAGTGCAATGTGATCCATACTTCTCTAAAGTCACACGTCCCTGGAGCCTGGTATTTCGATAGTGGATGTTCGAAGCATATGACTGGGTCGGAGGAGCTACTTTCCAACATTGTCAGATTTCAAGGAGGAAAGGTAAGGTATGGTGGAGGCGGAAATGGCGAAATCATTGGTCAAGGAACTCTCCTTGTTCCTGGAACTGTAACTTTGGAAAATGTGCTGCTGGTAAAAGGACTTACTGTAAATTTGATAAGCATAAGTCAACTGTGCGATGGAGGTTTTAGTGTCAAATTCAACTGTGAAAAGTGTGAAGTCTGTGAGGAGAATGGACCATGTATTCTCACTGGTCAAAGGACTTCGGATAACTGCTACCAAATCCAAAGTGATGCCTTTTGCAAATTATCTCAATTAAGTGATGCTGAAGCGTGGCATCAAAAGCTCGGGCATGTCAACTACAAGATGATGGACAGGTTGGCCAAGGAAGAAGTTGTGTCTGGGCTGTCTAAGCTCAACACCAAGATCATTTCTATGTGTGAGGCATGTCAGAAAGAAAGCAGGTAAGGGTGCCACATCCAGTTCAACAAAGCCTCACTACATCTTCTTGCTTCGAACTCCTTCATATGGATCTTATGGGGCCACTTGAATTCGAGAGACTTGGTGGAAATAGGTACGTCTTAGTTATTGTAGATGGTTTCTCTAGGTTCACTTGGGTAGAATTTCTAAAAGAAAAATCTGAAACTTTTGATGCTTTCAAAAAATTTGTAAAAAGGCTGTGTGTAAGATTTGATGTGAACATTGGTAGGATTAGAACTGATCATGGTAAAGAGTTTGAGAATGCATCTTTCTCAAAATACTGCACTTCGGAGGGCATAAGTCATGAATTTTCTTCACCTATTACTCCCCAACAAAATGGCATAGCTGAACGCAAAAATAGGACTCTTGCTGAGATGACTAGAACTATGCTCATTTCAAATGGCATAGCAAAACGTTTTTGGGCTGAAGCAATGAATACTGCATGTCATATTATAAATAGAGATTATTTTAGACCAAGGTCGTGTGCTACTCCCTATGAGTTGTTGATGGGTTAAAAAATCGAACTTGAGCTATTTTCATGTGTTTGGATGTATTTGCTATGTGCTCAACGATAGAAATCATCTAGCTAAACTGGACTCAAAGAGTGATAAGTGCATTTTCATGGGCTATTCCCAAAATAGTCATGCATATAGGTTGTTTAACCTTAGAACTCGAAGCATGTTTGAGTCAGTAAATGTCAAGTTTGATGATCTAACGAGTGGAGTCAAACCTACAGAGGATAATGATCTGGTTTATGATCAAAAAAATGTCACTCCTCCTTCAGATGATAGTGCAGGTATTGAAAACAGAGATGCAGGTCCTGAAACCAGAGAGTTGAGTGATGTTGGTACCAATGTTGGTACTGAGAACTCAACATCAGAACCAACATCAGCTCAAGACGGCGCAGAATCAGATTCTGATTCCGAAGATGATGATCCAGCTGAACCCATTGACCTCCATCAAAGGTTCATCCCATCCAGAATTCAGAGAAACCATCCCATGGGCCAGATGATCGGAGATATAGATGGAAGGAGTACAAGAAGGCGCCAGATAAATTTCAAGGAAATGGTCAGGTATGTTTGTCTGTCTACTAATTGTTCTAAGATTCGTGAATCTTTGTACCTTTCTAAAATAGAGCCCAAGCGTGTGGAAGATGCACTCAAGGATGAGTTCTGGATAAGGGCAATGCAAGAAGAGCTGGAAAAATTCGCTAAAAACGACGTTTGGGATTTAGTTCCTCGTCCAGAAAAGTCCCACGTGACAGGAACAAAGTGGATATTCAAGAACAAGACTGATGAGGCTGGAAACATCGTAAGGAATAAAGCTCGACTGGTTGTGCAAGGGTATAAACAAATTGAAGGAATCGGTTTTGATGAGACATTTGCCCCTGTTGCCCGCATTGAGTCGGTAAGGCTTTTACTTGCTGTTGCTTGTTATATGAAGATTTCATTGCATCAAATGGACATTAAGAGTGCGTTTTTAAATGGAGTCTTAAGTGAAGAAGTGTATGTTGAGTAGCCTAAAGGATTTGTAGATCCTCAAAAACCGAATTTTGTTTTGAAATTAAAAAAGGCTCTTTATGGTTTAAAACAAGCTCCTAGAGCTTGGTGTGAAAGGCTAACTCAARATTTGCTTTATTTGAACTTTAGACGAGGGGAAGTTGACAAAACTTTGTTCCTTCTTAAATCCAATAAGCACATCTTAATCGTCCAGATTTATGTGGAAGATATTATTTTGGATCCACTAACGAGCAGATGGTCATGGAGTTTATCACTCGAATGTTCGACACATTTGAGATGAGCATGGAAGGTAATCTCTCGTACTTTCTCAGTCTTCAAATCAAACAGCTTGATGACGGTATTTCCCTTTCCCAGAATAAATATGCTAAGAACTTAGTCAGAAAGTTTGGGCTAGAAAGTGAAACTCATAAGAAAACCCCACTGGGTAAAACTATGAAGCTGTCTAGAGACGATGTTGGTAAGGGTGTTAATAACACCATGTACAGAAGCATGATAGGGAGTTTGTTGTATTTGACAGCAAGTAGACCTGATATTATGTATATTGTGTGTTTGTGTGCTAGATACCAATCTAATCCAAAAGAGTCACACTTGAAAGCCGTTAAAAGAATTATTAGGTACATTGCTGGTACAACCAAACTAGGTGTGTGGTATACAAAAGATACTGGTACCAAACTTGTAGGGTATACTGATTTGGATTGGGCTGGGGATGTGGTAGATAGAAAGAGTACTACAGGGGGCTGTTTTTTCTTGGGTAATAACCTAATCTCTTGGTACAAAAAGAAGCAAAATTGTATTTCTCTTTCTACAGCTGAAGCCGAGTACATTGCAGCTGGAAGTGCGTGCACACAATTATTGTGTATAAACCAAATGATAGAAGATTATGGTCTGCACAGTAGTATCTTGACTGTGCTGTGTGACAATTCCAGTGCCATTGACATCTCGAAAAATCCAGTCCAACATTCTCGAATCAAACACATTGACATAAGGTACCACTTTATTCAAGACTTAGTTGAGAGGAAAATTGTTAGCCTTGAGCATATTGGAACAGATAATCAGCTTGCTGACATCTTCACTAAGGCATTAGATTTTGAGACCTTCTCTCATTTGAGAAGAGATATCAGTATGTGCATTGTCCGAACCAATGTTGGTTTGTGATGTTGTGATACCCATTATCAACATCAGTCACAACATTTGTATACTTTTGCATGCATTTTTATTTTTATTTTCATACATAATCCTAATGTATTGAGTTTGATTGAAAGTGCGATAAGGTCCTGTGTTGCAATAAAAGTGATGGCAAAAAGAACCAACCTCTTCAATTAGGTGATTGTGGGATTTGCCCGCAGAAACTAGTTTTATCCCAGGTCCAAAAACAAGAGGTATTAAACATCAATTGCTGAAGATTAAATGATTCAAATTCCCTCAAGGATGAAGAAAATATGGATACAAATTGATCCAATCTTTAAATCTCACCTTCTTGAGATCTTGACGTAGTCATTAGCTTGGGTTAAGGGGTAAGTTTCCATTGACTTCACCTAAGGCAATGTTGGTTTATGATGTTATCAGTAATAAAAAGCAACATTGGATCAAGTCACTGAAATCATAATTTGTTTTTGTATATTCTTTTAGGGCATGAATTTTAGGAATCCCATAGGACATTCATACTTTGTGAAGATGTCGTCTTGTTGTGCGTACTGTTGCTTGCGTTTTTGTCTATCTTGAAATCTCTTAATTGTGTTTTGAATCTAGCTAACTAAGTGTTTCAGTGGTGTTATAATCGGAAGGCTAGACAGGTAATAACGAGTTTAATTTAGAGCGTGAAAATTTATATTGCACAAGATAGGTACTGCTGGGCTGATGGTTCAATATATCCAGTTATCTACTTCGGCTGATTTTGTTTTAAGAGTTGAGCAATTTAATTTCTAAAATAAATTAAAAAAGAGATAATGGTATTGGTGTTGTGATCAAGTAGCCTAAACTAAGGGGGAGTGGTGATGTTTTAGAAGGAAGTAAAAATCATGTTTTTAAAACCCAAAAATCCGCTGGTGGTAAAATTAGGGTTGTTTCCTTTTATTCTCTATTTTCTCTCTCCTTCAACGGTCATTTTTTAAAAAGATAAATACCTGAATCTTTTTTACCGTTTGATCATTAACCCTCTGCAAATTGAACTCTCAAGCTTCCTTACTTCTCTCCAATTATCTCTCTTTCTTGTTTCTCTTGTGTTTCTGAGAATTTGCAGGATGTCAAACTCGTCGCCGCCCTCATCTGTTCCAGAGTTTCCGGCGGAGTTTCGTCGCTCCGACAAACAGGTTCCTGCGCCCTATCCAAGAGTTGGTGGGCTGGACATCCACGAAGAAATCGGTGGTGGTTCCTCTTCCAACCCACCATCGGTAATAACATCTCTACCACCCTCGCCGCCACAAGAATCTCACGACGTTGTTCCAGCTCCGCCGCCGATTGACGTCGTGCCTGAAGCCCAGGTGTTCCCCGGACAGCCAGGGAATGAGATAGACGTTGATAATCCCCCGGATTTAGCATTTTTTGCTGAGACATTTGGAAGGGTGGGGAACCTTACCTTGAAGAGGTCCCGGCAGTTGCGCAACATACCTCTCGGCGTTGTGCCGCCCGCTGTACCGAAGAGCAAAGCAGGGCCGCGCCGCAATTTTCCAATTAAGCACATGAATCTTGCGGAGGATGTCACGGTGATGTCCGACCCTGATGATGATGATTACGTCCCTGCACCGGTGGAAGGAGCGATGCCTCCGTTGCCTTCGGCTCCTAATCTGACGGCGAAGAAGATGCCTCGCCGAAAACAGCTTATGAGGTTGGCTGACAAGAGATCTGGCCTGGCGAAAGTCAAGGTTTCCCCAGGTTCCACTGCGACTGAATATTCTTCCCCTCCATATACTATTTTGGATTTCATCACCGGTGAAGTCACCAGCTCCTCCAGACCGACTGCCACTGTTCCTCCTCTATCTTCAACTAGTTCAGATCAACCCGAGCTTGATTCTGGTTTATTTGAGTACTCCCTTGAATCCTCGTTCGATGTGCCTGTTCGTGATATTCTCACTTCCTGAAAAAAGGACAAGAAGAAAAGGAGAGTTGCTGAGGAGGACGATGTTGCTCGTCATGTTGGTTCTCCCATACCAACATCACATCACTATCCGTCTGTTTCATCTTCCAGCACTGCCTCTGTTCCGATTGCTTCTCGTGCACCCACGCTGACTTCTTCCGACGCCTCTGCTCATTCCCAGTCCTCCACGGGTTCTCCTTCTCGGACCCCTGAGCTTGAGGATATGGTGCCTTTTTTTGAGAAGTTTCTGACTGCCGAAGCTGGAGAGTTGATTGATACATACCGTACCCGCCACATGATTGCTGAGCGGAGAGTTCCAGTTGAACTGTTTGAGTGGCAAAACTTAGTTGCTTACCTACAGTTTAAAGGTATGTACTCCACAGTTTCCACTGACATGCCATTTTTTCGGGATGTTATTGTTGAGTTTATGAAAACTTGTTGCCGTCTATTGTCGATCCAAACTCTGTGAACTATGGCAAAGTGTTTGTGCATGGTAAAGTGTTTAGTTTCACCCCTGATTTAATTGATGATTTGTTTGGAACTGAGCCATATCGGGGTGATTCTACTGTGTATGATATGGATGAGGTGATTTCATTTTTGTCCGGTGGTATGGTGCATACTTGGTTTGAATAGTTTCCGAGCACTAGGCTTTCGCCTCTCTATTCTATTTTGCACAAAGTGGCCATTTGCAACTAGGTTCCCTCCAAAAATACTACATGTGCTACTCGGCCTCAAGCCCAATATTTTTACCGGCTTGGACGGGGAATCAAGTACAGTTTCGGGCAGCATGTATTTGATATTGTTACGAAGTTTGCCACCACCAGGTCAGCCGCTTCGTTGTGTTTTCCCTCTTTGATATTCAGCCTGCTTGAGAATCAGGGCTTGGAGCTTCATTCTGATGATGTCCTTACTGGGGAGGCTGACTGGTTTGCTTTGAGGGGCCAGCATGTTACGGGTGCCAGTGTTATTGATCTCCCTTGGCAGGCACCTTTTTAGGACAATGTTTCTAGTGGTGTTGGGACCGACGCTCCCAACATTGGTCCCAACATGGTTCCCATTTCTGTGCAGGTTATTAAGGCGCATGTCACTTGGATTGATGCGCAGATGACCCAGCTGAAGGCACTTCGTGGTTCGCTTATGGAGGCTCTTTCGCCTTCTGGTCAAAAAGGGGGAGAAAATGTTGGCGACGCAAATGAGGATGGTGAGGATGTTGATGCTGATAAGGATGCTGAAGCTAATACGGTTGCTGCCGAGGCCTTGGCGAGTCTTGCTCGAGAAAAGCGAAGGAAGAGGATCCGCTCTCGCAATAAGGCCTTGAAGAAGATGAAGAGAATGCAGGAGAAGAAGAAGCGCAGGAATAGGGGTGAATGAACTTCGATATCCCCTCGTCGTTCGAAGAGGGTTCGAAGTCAATAAGTTCCTTTTATTCTTGGCAATAATTCCTATTTTGTTATTTGTCTTTCCTGGGCACAAAATAAGTTAGGGAACTAGATTTAGAACTTTATTTGTTTCCTAGTTGATGTACAAGACTTTATTTAGTTTCCTAGATTGTATTTAGGATTGGTTTTACTTGTTTACCAAGTTTAGAATTTTAGGATTGTCTATTTAAGACAAGAGAATCCTAAAGCTTGGAAGAACTTTTGGAGACGCACGGATATTTGAAGCAGAACACGACGCACGGCAACGCAAGATGCACATCAAGGAAGTGAAGACTACTTGGAGCCATTGTTCGAGATTAACAAGTTATTCGAAGTTGCGTAACCAATGGAGAAGATCTTGACATCACGACAACAAGTATTTAGTATCAAGTTTTTGATATTTTAGTTTTCATATATTACTTAATATTTTTGTAATCGGTCGTGAACAAAAAGTAATATAGTTTTTGGGTTTGTACACCCAAGTTCACAAGTATTTTTACTTGTGAACTGAATTTAATTTGCTGTGTTCTTAAGTTTATTTCCACTGCATATCTTTATTTTAACTCTGGTTGATGTTGTTAGGTAGTGTTGGTTAACATTGAATAACAACATCATAAAATTGAGACTTATTTTTTAAAACCATACACCTTCAAATTTTACAGCAACGATTGCAAAAGCCGTGTAAAACTAATATGTTCTTCAGTTTGAAGAATAAGTGAGAGAGTTTAGACAGGGAGAAAACGGAAGATGGAATTTTCGGAGAGAAGAAAAAATGGGAGATAAAGAAACCCTAAAAAAAAGGCATATTTTATACCTAGGCTTTTTTTGGGGGGGAGAAATTCCCAACTAGGTCAATAGTTAATTAAACTATCCCAAACAATCCAATTACAATTACTAATTCCCACTAACTCACATGTACATAATTTTAGACACTGATACCCCTTATCAAATTAAACCCAGAACTAAATTAAACCCCCTCTCCCACGCCCACCTCCCATGATTCATTCCACAAAATCAGCGATACAAATTCCGACCCCAAATTCTGTATTCCATACACATGTCGGAAAATCACATAATATCTCAAAACTTTTTAACCACAAAATCACAGAATATCTCAACTCTACAGCGAAAAACCTCAAAACGGTAATATATTCTCTTAAGGCGTGGTGGTTCTGAAGATTTCATTCATTGGAGAAATTTTTTACCAGTCATTTTGTCGAAGGACCATAGAAAAGATGGCGAGCAAGATGAGCCCGTAAGACCACCTGTAAGTAATTCTTGTTTGATTAATAATATGGGATTCGTAATTGATATTTAATTGTGAATGCGAATTTTTTTTTATCTTGCCGACTCCTAACGAATTTTTTAATATTCGATTGTAATTTGGGGTTAGTATGTAATTCGTAATTTCTGTTCGATTAATAGGTACAGTATAGGAGTAGGCATGGCTTGTTTATGTGATTTGTGGGTGTGGATTTTTTTTTAAACCTCATATGTTTGAGAAACACTTGCCCTCCCAAAATATTTTGGATTTCAGTTTTCGTTTATTATCTAGGAGCAAAAGTATACCAGTATGCCATTTTGCAAATCAGTTTACAATTCCAAACTATACTAATATGCAGCTACAAACTACCGAATTTCCATAAAAATGAAAATGTGAAAAAATTAGCAGTTTGCAATTGCATATCGCTAGAGTTATTTTGTAGATGACAAGTTTCTAGTGTACAATTTGGTAGTTTACGATAGGTAGTTTGCAATCATTATCTTTTTATTTTGAAAATAGGGTAGTATGGAATTGTTTGTGGCGCTGCTGCTTTTTTAATTTCGGGAAATAGTTGCTGGTATTGCTAGTTGTTTAAAATTACAAACTACCTTACTTTCATAAAAATGAATTCCAGATTACACTAATATAAAATTACAAACTACATTAGTTTCATAAAAATGACACTGCAAAAATAAATTGGTATTTTACAATTACATTTGCTGGAAATATTTTGTAGTTTACAAGATGATAGTTTACAATTTGGTAATTTGTAGCATGTAATTGTTTGAAAAACCTAATAAAATTGATACTCTGTTAACTTAAAATAGTATGCAATTTTTTTTACACATTATCATTTTTTTTGTGTGGTTCTTAGTCTTTTAATGATTTTAAGAGTAGTAGATTAATTTATGAGAATCTCAAAGTTTGAGAAGTAGTCAAGATGTGCATGATATTATGAGTTTGAATAAAAGTTTATAATTAATCCATACTACTTGTTTGTTTTTATGTATGTAAAATGATGGATATAGAAAAATAAGTATGAATTAAAGTTGATCAATACTACTCCTTGTTATAAGTATGAAATCTATGTGAGTTCCATGTTACTCTAATAAAAATATACTACCCTAAATCCACTCCATTTTCTTTGTTAATTCCATACTAATAGCTTTTGGTTATTATGTGTGCAAATGATGAAACAGAGAAATAGACGTATTCATATGAAACATAAAAGCATATAGGTTTTAGCACCATGGTGTTTGGAAGGAAAAAACTAGTCTTTGGAATTGTGGAAGTTCTTTAACAACGCTTAATTTAGCATAGGTGTTATATCTGATCACAAGTTTAATGTTGTTATAGTGTTATATTTAGCTAGTATGGAGTTGAAAAATATAAGTTTCAGTTACATTTAACTATTTTAGTTCCATACTTGCAAAAGGAAAAGGTTCTTGAATAACAACTAATAGTTTCAGCTAATAATTGTTTAGTGAGTGTTAATGTCAGCTAGTATGGTTTGAAATTATATATTGTATGATTTGCAGCTAAGAATTGAGATTCCACACTTCTTATGCATCTATAGTGTATCCCGAATGTCATACTGTGATTTTAATTTCACACGACTCTAATAATTCTTTCCTTCCCTGAGTTCCGTTGCTATCGTGGGCTTTATGCAATCGATTGGATTAGATAGAATGCAGTTTATTTTATGAAAAAAGTAGTATTTGGTGCTTGAAAATATCTCAATCCCATACCTAAATATCTTAATTCATATTAACTTGTACACTTTTGTTGGATTTGTCTTTATGTTTATTTTGTATTATTGGTCTTTAATGTAGTAAAAATAGTTGTTTCAGTAATGCAGGAACAATTGCACAATATTTGTCTATTACATAAAAAAGTCAATAGTGCAACAAAATATACCAAAGACGTAGTGGAAAGGCAAAATATAATGATTCAAGGTTGGAGATTATTGAAGCAGTCTTGTCATATGATCTTGTATATGAACATTTTTTGTGATAACCATTTGACATGGAAATTTCCCTAAAATCTTGTAGTTCAGTATGTAATTTTCCAAATATTATAATTTTTTGGATTTTTCTAAGTAGCATGTAATTTTCCAAATTTGGCAAAGTAGTACAGAATCTCCCAAACTTTGCAAATTAGTATGTATTTTTTCACCTTTTGCGTATTAGTATATAATATCCCGGTTTTTGCTAATTAGTATGCAAATTTCCAAATTTTGCATCCTCACAATTTCATACTATGATTTCAGTATTAAACTTACTATTATGATATCAAATATTAATACATTGGAGATCTCTTAATACAACTTTACAATATCTTAACTCAATTCTAAAATTTCAAATTAACTAAGTCAATATCACTTAGTAATTCTAAGATTTCATACTAAGTCAATATTAGTTAGTACCTCCACACTAGATGTACTAATATGGATGTTTCATTATGCATTTTAGAAGTCTAAGTATAATTTAGCATAAAGTTTCATACACACAGGAAAGAACACTTGAATTTCCATACTAATTTACAAAAATAATACTAAATTACAAACAACATATAATTGCATACTAAATTACGAAATATCATGAAATCCCATACAAAAATAGAAAATGAAATGAAATTCCATACTAGTTTTCAAAAACAACATAAGATTCCATGCTATTTATAAAGAGGCGTGAAAATCTAATTTCTCACACCTTTTTAGAAGGCACATTGAGAAAACATCTTAGATATTTAAAGGCACATTGAACTCGACACTACAAGTTTTAATATTCTTTTCTTTCAAAGAAGACAAAATGGTAAAAGTAATTAAAACACATAGTAGTATTTAATTTCAATTGTTTAGATACGGAATTTATTATGTAAACATAATCAACCAATAATTTTTCTCATACTATAAAGATATAATTGCATACTAGTTATTTCTCAACAAAGATTATATATAAAAAATGGTTGTGATTGTATACTATAAATATATAATTGTATATACCTAGAAAAAAATTCCACACTATAAACAAATGATATTAGTAGACTCAATTTCGATTCGACTTGAAATTAATAGTATGTAACTAATAACAAAAAGAAGCAGACACTATAAACACCCGAAATGATGAATCATAAATACTGACTTGAAAATATCTTACTTTATTGGTATATTGAATAACATTTACTTATTTTGATATAACACGTATAATGTTTAACACTACTTTGATTAACATAAATGCATACTGTTAATTTAATTTTATACTACTACAGCGTACACTATCTCAGTTGTTTCGTATTAGTAGAATAAAATTCCATTGTAAAAGAATTACATACTAATATAATAAAATTCTATACTACACGCTGACGAAATTTATATTAGACGTTGTGTAAAACAGAGATAATTATTATTGATTTTTTCCTTTACTTATCACTTTGCAAATTGAGATGATTAAGCAAAGTTAAGTAAGATTAATTGGATAGTTGACACTACTTACCATGAATAACATAAATATGTTATGTATTATACTAGGGTATTATAGACAATTCATATGGTAATTTATGATTTACTAGGACTAATTTGACTTAAATGGGAATAAAAGAATTTGGGTGATTAAATGGAATTATATTTGTTCAATTGTGTATCAAGTGGGAATTTTCCCCTTTTTTTTATAAAAGAAAGGAATATTGGCAAATTAACATGAATTTGCCACATCAGAATTACAAAAAATAAGATGTCTGATTAGAGTAGATTTGTCCTTGTTTTTATTAGTATTTTAGTACATTTTTTTATTTGTTTTTGGTATAAGTTGGACGATTTAAGCATAATTCCGTATTTTTATATTTCTGACTTATTTTATCGTATTTTGATCATAATTGATGCAATTAGGTGATATTTCATTGTTTTTCACCTTACAACTAAGTAACCGGAAGAGTTCAGCGCATAATAGACGAAGTTCGATGTTCAAGAATAGGAGAACGAGCTTTCTGGCAAAACGAGTAGCAAAAGATAGAGAGAGACGGAGGCAGACGCGCAGTCGCGTCGACTGATGCGACCGTCGACGCAACTTGCTGAAGCGTCGACCGAAGGGGCGTCAGTCGACGCAACGTCGACGCAATTTGCTGAAGCGTCGATGTCGACGCACCCAGTCGACGCACCCGCCCAGCCGACGCGCACGCCCAGGCAGCACCGACGCCGAGCACCAGCACGCGTCAGTCGACGCTATGTCGACGCGACGGCCCAGAATTCAGATTTTAGGGTTTCTTGTGCGCCAAGACTTGTAATATCTATATAAACTCTCTATATTTCGGATTTTGGAGAGAGGAGACACCAGAGACACGACCACCTAGGGTTTCTTAGTTTAGAATAAACATAATCCCACATCTCATAACGAGATTTGAAGACGGAGATAAAGGATCGAAGAACAACGCGTTCAAAACATCGAATTCGCGTTCGGGATTCAATCTTCGCCCAAGATCGACGTGCAACTCCGGAATAGCTGTAGATTTCTACTGCTTTTACTAGATTCAATAAGTTTTCTAAACTCTTAGTTAATTTAGTAGTTAATTTCTTAGTTTAATTCTTAGTTAATCTCTTAGTTAATTCTAGTTTAATTAGTTTAATCGTTTTATGCTTGGATATTGGTTAATTCAGTTTATTTATGCGAGTTGATTTATGCTTAGTTATTCGTTAATCATCTTAGATTCTTATGATTCATTGCTTAGTGGTAATTCCTTATGCTCATGCTTCTAGATTCGTTAATTAGGTTTGATTCATGGTTGCGTATTACTGATAGTTTAATTATAGTTCGTAGTTGATAATCTAGTTTAAAGTATTTAGTTTAATTAGTTTTAGTTTAATTATTGCTTTAGTTCATAATGATCAATTCAAAATCTTTTAAAACCCCAAATGTATATGTATTTTATTTTATTTCGTAATTGAGAAAAACATCCGAAAGACCGAACAGTTGTTTCCTCGAGAATACGACTCGAGTCAAACTCATCACCCTACAGTTACCTCGTACTCTTGCGAGCAAACTGACGTGTTTTAAATTAATTTATTAAAAAGGGTGCACAAAAGTTTGAGTCAATGTAACTTGTCATTTGATTTCATATCAAGTTGATCACCTAAATTAGGTGTCAACAGAATTAACAGATAGGAGAGATTGTGTTACATAAAGAGAAGATAAAAATAAAAATCCAAAAAAGGTGTTAAATGAACAAAAAAAAAAAAAAAAAAAAAAAAAAAAAATGATTCATAAGGTGTATGGTAGACATTTTTACGATTCCTTAACTCGTGTGTTTTAGTCTTAAATGTCTAATATTTTGAACAGGAGGGAGTAATACATTTCCATTGACAATTCTTCTAGATTGACCGATTGTCCACGTGGTTTCAATTACTCGACCAAAGCCAATCCACACGACGTCATCTTTCGGCAAATCTCTGAACAGACAGACTCACCCTCCCTAGTTGTATCAATTTACTATAGACCGAGGGCACAATGATAAATTCGCTTCGATATACCCCGTGACGTGCTCATGCGGTGCCTGCCCCCGCCACACGCCCACGCGTGTCTCTCACCTTCCTTCACACTATTCTTCAAATCACCCGTTCCTTCTACTCTGCTATAATTCTACAGAATTTCATTTAATTTTCTCAATTTTGTGGTTTTGATATATTTGTTCTTATGATGAGGTTTCCGTCTATTCCTTTTTAATTATTCCAAGTTTCATTTTTTATTTATTTATTGTGAAGACGGATTAATTTTATTAATCAGTTAGGTTTGATATAAATGGGTTCTGAAATTGCTGATCCGGTGTGCGATCGTGTCAAGGCATCTCCGAGGTTTGTTCTTATTTGTTTGTTTATTTATTTAATTCCCTTTTTGTTCTGGTGCTTAATTGAAGTTTAACTACCATCAAAGGGGAATTTCATAGTAATTTTGTTTTCCCCAAATTGTCTGGTCTGTGAATTGCATTCGCTGCACTATGATAATATGGGTAATGGGCTTGTATTCCATGTAATGGGTAATTTAAGTTTGACTTTATGTTGGCTTCATTAAAACACCAGCACAAAGTTGAGAAGTTTGGTCATAAAGATATGCTTCAATAGTTGAATTGTTTCTGTTTATCGGCCAGCTCATTTTGATTTTTAGTCTAGATTATTCCCTGTCAGATTATGTATTTATGGAATATTCTTGTGCTTGTGTTGTCCCAGCAGCAAAAAGAATCCTGAGAAAGTTCCCCGGAAAATTCATAAAGCTGCGAGGGAGAAGCTGAAGCGCGACCACATGAATGACTTATTTTTTGATCTCGGCAAAACACTTGGTACGCTTTTTGTATAAATACTAAGTTTGACTGGTCATTTTGAGTGATGCGAACTGATAATAGATGGATATTTGTCTTTATAGATCTAGATCATACGAACAATGGCAAGGCTTCTATACTAAGAGAGACGATTCGGCTCGTTGGAGAATTGCTAACACAGGTGGAAAGTTTGAAAAAGGAGAATGTAGCGCTTTTGTCCGAATCTAATTATGTAAGTTTCCTATCAATGTCATTTTAGTCCTTTTTGTTTTAACCATTAGGAGTGGTGTACTAGTCCGTTTTTGATGAATGAGTTTAAATTTTGTGTTTTCTCCTTTAATTCCATTGTATCAAACTAATCGGTCTCCCTAAGGTAGGACTAGGAATTTGGATAAATTGCAAAACCATACAAAATAAATTTGTTTGAGAAAAAATTCTTTCCAAGTTTTATTCTAAGACTTGGATTCTTCGAATGTAGTTAGGACTCGGGCACTGTTTGCAAACACTTAAAAAAAAAGGGATTGTCAGCTTTTGTTATCAAATGCCATCTTCATCCCCCGATTGTGCATAATTTAAACAGATTCCAAAAGTTGGGGTATAAGTGCCTTTAGATTTTTGATTCCCATTCTCTGACTAATATAACAATTTTACAACATACTCACCAAACACCACCAGCTTCCAATTCTATCTACTTTTCGCGTCTGCTACAATAATTAACTTTATTTAATTGTTCAACATTCTTTCGTTCGTGAATATTTATTGCCAGGTCACATCCGAGAAGAACGAGCTCTTAGACGAAACTTCTGCGCTAGATGCACAAGTGAAGAGGCTACGGAAAGAAATTGACGAGAGGGTCAATTTAGACATTTCTCGATCTCCGAGCGATTTTACAGCAAAATTAACAGAAGATCATGTTGCTGCCTTTCCTCTAGTCGGCCATGCACAAGAGTCGACCCCTGTTGTGGGTCCAGTTTTTGTTGTGCCATTACCTCATGAATCACAAGGTTTTTGTGGGCCCTTTCCGAAGGTGAATATGCCTAAGGTTTCTTCAAGCGTGAGTAAGCCGCGCCCGCGCTACCCCTCCTCTTCTGATTCTTGGCCGTCGCAAATTCTTACGAGAGAGACAAATGTTGTTGAAGATGTTTGAGATAGTTATGTAGGCAGTTCTAGTGTTTGAATCATTGGAGGAAATATTACGTTGCTATGATGTATTTGATTTAGAAACCTTTATATTATTTTGTAAATGATGATGATCCAATCTTGTTGACCTGACGCCAAATTGCATAAATTGTTTTAGATAGATGCATGAGATTCAGCGGTTTTGTACGTAGATGGGGATTTAGATGGTGATGTATTTAAATGTGTTGAGATCTCAACACCAATTTAATGATTATTGGTTTAAAATCTATAAGAAACTGATAATTCTATTAAAAAATATTGTATATCTAACTTTTAGTATATGCAATATTATTTTTTTATTATTATTTTTTCTTTTTTTTTTTTTCTGCGTAAGACGTTAATTTGTTCATCTAAATATATAATTTGTTTATTAATGCAATTTATTGAAATTAGATAAGAAGATTTAAAATATATTTAATATTTATTTTCTTAGGTGTAATAATTTGTTATTATTAGTTTTTGTTGTTGTTTCTCTTTTTGTTTTTTCAGCTTACAATAGTTTTCATATAATTTTTTGTAATAATTTATATAAATCGTATTTTTCTTAAATAGAATATTTGAAATTCTAAAAATAAATTTATTTCAACTTTTAGTATAAATAAAAATTAATTCAACTCATATAGATTTTTTCTAATTAAATATGACTTATTTTTTTTATATTAGTATAATAAAAGTAAGATATTGAATTGGGCAAAAATATGATAAAGAAAATATTGAATTAGTTAACATATAGTCAAGGAAAAATATTAAATTAAGAAAAATATAATGGTAGAAAAATATTAAATTAGTTAAACATATAAAAGGAAAATATTAAATTAGGTGGATATTAGGTTCGGTGACACCAAAACACTAGAATCTTTTCCAAAACTAACAAAGTATGAAAAACAGACATATATGATAGGAGAGTCTTGCATTAATATATAAATGATATATATATATGGTGGAAACCTTCACCTGTGTGGGAATTGGGAACCCGTCTCAGTCATTAATATTAGTTGATCCAACGATTCTACTTAATTGCTATATATAAGGTATAGTATGTTAATGATGCCACACGCCCACTGGTATTTTGAAACTTAGAGGGCTTCTTTGACATTTAACATATCCCAAAAAATCAGCTGAATATCCCTTCCTAAAATCATTCCCGCTATTTCAAAAAACAACCAAAATGTGCAAAAATTTTGAGCTTCTTCCCCAAAATCAAAATATCCCAAATTAAATCATAGCATTCCAAAGATTTCGCTGGCCTACCCACGCAAGAATACAAGCAGATTTCTGAGATCGCACCTTCCAAACCAGAATCGAGCGCGTCATGTCTATAAAACCAGCATCATTTACCATTAGGGTTCGATTTTCGTAGTCTAATTGAACCATTCTTTCTACTGTGCGATATCAATTATGGGAAATTCAGCAATGGGAGGCGATGTTGTGGGCCGTGCTAGGAAGCTGAGAGCGAGAGGCTAGATCTTTGTACTCTTTGTCTTCTCTCTCTCTCTCTCTCTCTCTCTCTCTCTCTCTCTCTCTATATATATATATATATATATATATATATATATATATATATATATATATATATATTGATTGGAGGTCCGCGTTGAATGGATTATTTTATGTTTTACGAAAAAGGGTTTTTTGAGAATTAGGGTTTTATATTTTAAGGGTATTGATTGTTATTGTTTTGTTATTTACGAAATAGGGTTACGTGCTAAAAATATGTGGACTGTCAATGTAATGGTTCTTTAACGAGTTATAATTTTATAATTAGGTGTTGATTCTTTTTTTATAAAGTCTGTTGTGGGTTGTATCTTTCTCAAATTATGGCAATGCTATAATCTATTTAAGAAATTGCTTATTATATATAAGAGTGTTGCTTAGTAGAGGTAGGTTGCTGATATTACGTAATAGAAAATGCTAATCTGAATATGTGTTGTTAACAAGTACTTTTAGAGTGTCCTGGAAATATAATTATCTTTTTTCAAGTTATAGTGTCAGTACGGTAAAATGTCGAGAAGTATTATAATTGTATATGATTTCTTTTTTATAGCAGAATGCTCAAAATTATGTGATTTATCATTAAAGAAGATTGCTAATTTTGTGTTGGAAGTTGTTGATTAGTCTAAGGTGGATGCTATCATTATACTGAAATGCTAAAAAGAGTGAGGTTGTTCAAAAGCATAATTAGCATTATGCTGGGAACATAATTAGCCGTATGCTAATTATATGATCATTATGGTAAACCTTGTATTTATACTTAGTGTATTTGATTACTATTCTGTATGTGTATGATAAAAAAAAAAATGTTGTTCATACTTAAAACAAACACTGATAATTTGCTTAAGAAATTTGTTGACTCTACTAAAACTATATGCATTTTGATGCAAAACATGATTTGTTGCATGTTAATTATATAGGCAGTGTGGGAAAACTGCTCTATATATGCTAAGTCTAGTTGATATCCGGTGTAAATGGTGTATGGTTAAAACAAGGTTGTTCATGGTTTAAATAATATTACTAATTATATGTACGAAAAGTTGTTGAGTATGCTAATACTATGATAGGTGTTTAGTAGTTGTATCTGAATTATGTTCTATTGGCATCTGTTTTTAGTGGCTAAAAACAAGGTTAAAACAATGCTAAAACTATCAACTTTCTAATGCAAAACATGATTAGCTGCATGGTAATTATAAAAAGCCCGTTATGGGTTGTATCTCTCTGTAATTATGGCAATGTTATTATCTATTTAAGAAATTGTTTATTATATATAAGAATATTGCTTAGTAGTGGCAAGTTGCTGATATTACGTAACAGAAAATGTTAAACTGAATGTGTGTTGTTTACAAGTATTTTTAGAGTGCCTTAGAAACATAATTATCTTTTTTCAAATTATAATGTCAATACTCTTCAAATGTCGAGAAATATTTCAATTGTATATGATTTCTGTTGTATAGCAGAATGCTGGAAAATATGTGATTTATCATTAAAGGAGATTGCTGATTTTGAGTTGGCAGTTGTTGATTAGTATAAGGTGGATGATATAATTATACTGAAATGCTAAAATGAGTGAGGTGGTTCAAAAATATAATTAGCATTATGCTGATAACATAATTAGATGTATGCTAATTATATGATCATTATGGTAAACCTTGTATTTATGCTTAGTGTATTTGATTATTGTTCTGTATGTGTATGATTAAAAAAATGTTGTTCATGCTTAAAATAAAGACTGGTAATTTGTAGCTGAAATTTGTTGACTGTGCTAAAACTATCAGCTTTTTGATGCAAAACATGATTAGCTGCATGTTAATTATAGAGGTAGTGATCGAAGAATTCTCGACACCCTACTTTGAGAAATCTTCTCCGCAATAGTACGGAGTCGATTGTAGAGTAAGTTTTCTCGAGTCGTGTCTCTCGAGGATAGATATAATCGGCGGTCGGTGTTTTTACTTACTCTCTTGCTAATCAAAATTACACTAATCTAAACTAAGAAAGCATTAAGTCATTGGTTTGGTTTGAGGTTTTGAAAGCCAATCAACAAAGACAATAATTAGAAGAGATTTAAATGAAAATAATGAAAATGAGGGGTTAGGGTGTTCGGTTCGTCTCCACGATCAATCAGTTTTTGCCGAGCACTTAATCCACGATTCGGGGTTATCAATCCCGAATGTCGATCAAGTATTGGGGTCGTCAATCCCAATTCTCAACAAGCTCCGATTATTGGCTCTAAATGAACTTCTACCCTAAACCCATAATTTCTAAACTAATTGCATCAAATACGTATTAAAGCRTGTTCGAAGGTAATTAATTGATGACATTAATTAAACCTAATTAAAAACATTACATAAATTAAAATCTACTAAACTAAGGAAATCTTGCAAATTGAAAGGGAATTTTGGAGGGAAAAACAAGCTTGAAATTGAAATCGGTCAAAAGGCATTAAATTGAAAAGAAGTCAAATTGCTTAAAAAGGAAAGTTCCATATGTCTTTTGAAAACCCAAGGTTTGCTTGGACAAATGGAGTAAAAAGCTTGAAGAGGAGCATTAATGGAGTTGCAAGAAGAACGAAAGAACAACAAGCTAGAAAATGAAATGGAGGATTTAAAATGCAATGAACAACTTAAGCTAAAAGTTAAACAACTAACACCAAAGCAAAATCAACAACACAAACATAACACGACATAAAAGAGAAAGATTACTACCAATTTTTGCATCCAACAAAAGTTTTGAGTCTTCAAACAACAAGCACCACAAATGAAGGAGGTGTTACCCACTCCAACACTTGCTTAAGAACAACTAACTAACTAATTAAGCTAAACTAGACTAACTACTAATCTAGCTAAACTACACTAACTAGGGTTCTTGAGCAATGGAAATGGTAAAGGCTTGGAGGAAATGGAACAAGTCCAAATTCCACGAAGGAGAGTTGGATAAGGTTGGAGAAAGCTAGGCCTATATATAAAAAAACGTAGGGGCAAAATCATCAAAACGGGTCAAAACCTCAGAAATTCCTGTGTTGCAGTCGATCGACTGCTTCGTCCTCCAACGCCAAACTTTCTGTCGAGCAGTCGAGGTATAAGATGTTCAAAATTTGCGGGCAGGCTGGACAGGTTCAGTCGATCGACTGCACACTAGTCGATCGACTGACATGGCTGCTCCCGGCTCGGTTTCTCATTTCCGCTCTAGCCGTCCACCGGTTGTCGTTCCTTACTTGCGTTATGTTCCCTTTCTTGTCTTCGTTTTTCCATTTCATAGCGAGTCGAATGGAATGCCCAAACGTGCGCGGGTCCCGCTTGGTCGTTCTACGACCAAAAATACAAAAACGAGTGAAAAACTACGAAAACATAATAAAAAACGCGCAAATGCTACAAAATCTAAAACTAGCGAAATAGGCCTAATCGACTCCTAATACCCGTAAATGCAAGCAAAACACATGCAAACACGACACAAAAAGGTAACAAAAACATGTAGAAAACGTGCAAATCAGGTAGTACAGTAGAATTACTTAAAACATTGTTGTTCATGCATTAAACAAAATTCCAAATTATATGTAATAAAAGTTGTTGACTATGTTAAACCTATCATAGGTGTTTGGTATTAGTTGGTGATTTATGTTTTCATGGCATTTGTTTTTGGTACTTTGAAGCTGCCCATGGTCCTTTGTGTGTATGATATATGTTGACAGAGTGATTTGAATCCTCTATTAAAATAGAAACATTTCAATAATTTCAATGATGATTGTTGCTTGTCCATGTGTTGTAACAAATTTATTTTTATTACTAGTTAATGTAAAATATTGAGAATTGTGCTAATTATATATAATGTTAAGTGACCGGCGCAAAAAAAAAAAAAAAAAAATTCCTTTGAAGTGTACCTTGGGTTTACTTAATTTTAATATCGATTGCTAAAGTAATTGTTAAGTTATCAATTGCTAAAGTAATTGTTCAGGTTTAGTTGCTGCATGTGTAAGTGAAAAAAAAACAAGGTTATTTCTTAATTTAGATTGATTACTTAATGTTATGATTATATTATTGGTTCTTTAATCCATTAATTTTTTGAATCCTATTTGCATTTTTTGAAAAAATTTTAGTTTTTAAATGTTCCTGATAATTTATGTTATGTATTTGTTTATTTTTGTGTTGGGTGTATATATCTTATGTGATTATAATAAATTGATAATGTCAGCGCAACATTTGAATGCATGTAATATGTACATGCAAAAATCTATGCACTGTCCAAAAAAAAAAAAATGATTGTTATGTTTGTTATTGATGTATTGAAGGTAAATAAATAATTGTGAAATAATATTATGTTCGGGAATGTTATTGTAGGTCACGTTCATTTGGACGTGATGCATGTGGTGTGCAATAGGAAAGTTGGGAATCAACGTCGGAAGGAGGGGCAAGTTGACTGGAGTAACCTACCACGGGGTAGTGGCATGTAGACTACTGGTAATGTGAATAATTCTGATCTTAGAGGATGTACTGGGAGAAGTCAAAACCCAAGTCGGAACGGGGTTGGTTTGAGCAGTTGGCAGTCATTTGTTACCGGGGACGTAAGTGTTCAAAATGTTGACGATCCAGGTGTAATGAATGTCATGCAGGAGAATTTTGATGCTGATAATATGGACATGGGGCTCGAAGGTGGGATTTTCCAACATCCTGTTGATCATCAAGACATTATTCCTCATGTTGATCAGCAAGACATTATTCCTCAGGCCGAACATATCGATGTTGAGCTCCCAATTGAACATGAAATTACGAGTTTGGGGTACTACGAAGCAAAACTTCTCCACAACCGCTCATTGCAGCTATCAAGGGCCTGAACCAGGCTCAGAGGAAGAGTGCAATTGAGATGGGGTTTGGCAATATCCTGCATTTGGATGTAGTTGAGCTCCCCCAGATGATGTGTTATTGGGTGTTAGATAATCTCAACCCCAAGAGCCGCGAACTAAAGCTGCAGGGTGGGAGYTCCGTGCAAGTAGAGCCTGAGGATGTGTTTTTGGTCTTTGGGTTCCAAAAAGGGCGGCGAGTAATAAAAAAAACAAAGCATCAGCAATGTCCAATGCTTGACGAGTGGAGGTTTTTTTTTCGAAAAGAACAAGGGCAAGATTCTCCCGGTAGATGTTGCTGACCAAATTAAGTTGCATACAGACGGTGGGTTMTGGTTCAAGCGGCATTTCATGGTTCTTCTGACACCTTGTCTGATTGAGAATTCTGGTAATGGATATGTTTCACCGAAAATCATTAGCTACTTCGAGGACGTGAGTAATCTACACGAGTTGAATTGGGGTGATTATGTGATTAAATGTTTGGTTGAGCAGAAGCTTTCGTGGGAGAAGAATCGTAGAAATGAATTTGCTGGCCCAATCCTATTCCTAATTGTAAGTACAGTTTGAATTTAGCATTGTACATTCTTTATATTAGCCATGTATATGTGTTTGTTACCTGTATTTGAAATATTTAAAAAGCAACATAACGATAGATTTGGACAAAACTTTGTATGTGTGTAACCAGAATTTTAGAATATATATGTGAATTGTTAATAAATAGCTAATGCTGCTGTAATATTATTTGAAATACAATTTATCTGGTTCGTGTGGCCATTATTCTTTAAGGTTAATGAAAGTTTATTATACAAATCTGCACCAGGTCTTGTACGCTGATAAAGTCTAACTCTACATGAGAGGGTCTACGAGATCATTTCCATCAATCAAGACTTGGACGACAACCTTACTAAAACAACGACAAAAAATGGAAATTGATGCAAATGGTTTTGGCAGCGTATAAGCCGAGCGATGAGGAACTACGTAGTGCACAACTAGTCACACCAAATGAAGACTTGGGATGTGAAGGGAGATATGAAGCTAGTGACGTGCATCTGTATGCAGATAAGTTTATTGCGAAGGCAAGTCTCATGGATACTACGATGGTGGAAATTATGATGATGGTACAAACGGCTCCGCAACACGTGTTTGAAGATACGTACTTCAAACGAGTGATTGAAACTGCGCAGGGTCTTTTAGGATGCAATGGTCATGGTGGAGATGCCGATGGAGCACCCAGGATTGCACATTACTGTGGCACAGAAGATAAAGATGAGTTCTGGGGGCATCCTGAACGAATAGCACTATTAGAACAGATGGAGCGAGATTCTTCGATGAGTGAGGAGTTGAAGAAGAAGATGAATGATGTGCCAAGCTTGATCATTGGTTTGACTCAGGAGGTATGATTGGGATGAATGGGTGAAAACCAATTTATAATAATTCAGTTCAATATTTGTAATTTTCTACCTTTAGTTGTTTAACTTTTTATATTTTTATTTTTGATTTTGGTGAACTAGGGTGCACACTATGAGTAACCGTCAGATATAACGGAGGGCCAAACTAGTCAGATGAATAAGGCCGGTATTTATAATGCTTGTATATCGTTAACTATATTAGTAGATGTCGCTTTATTGTACCTTTAATTGATTATTATGTCACTGATATTGTTTATGTTTGATATTGTGTATGTTTATCAGGATGCCCCTAGTGAAAAACTTTGTAATCCTACAAAAGGTACACGACTTACAAAGAAGCACAAACGAACAGTAGGTGGCCAGAAGTGGCATACCAAAAAGGCACATTATCTCCCATATGAAGTTATATTCCATTAATTTGCGGATATATTAATTTTGTTGTTGATTATCAGAATAGAAGTTCTGTTAAAATATCTAATACAACTGATGTCGCAATCGGTGACATACAAACTATGGGATTGGCAGTTGAGAATTCCAGTCATCATAAAATGGAACGTAATTCTGCATGTTGATATTATGACATAAATGTGATGTTTTTTGTATTGATTTTGATGGTGTAGTTTTTATTTAAATACATGAAATACTTGAATACATGTTGTTGTTAATTAGGGTGGCGATTGTGGTCAACAAACTGATGGAGCGGGTGTAGGTGGCATTCAAGAGCAGAGGTCACGTGCGAGGGCTGGAAGAGAACAAACTGACGGAGCCGGTGCAGGTGGCATTCAAGAGAAAAAGTCAAGTGCGAGGGATGGCAGAACTAGTCAGAAGAAAAAGACAAGAATCTGATTTTATGTTAGTTTGTAAAACCTCTACAGCTAAAAAGAAGTGCTTGTTAAATTGCTAAAAATATACTCTACATAAATACAATAAAAACAATGAAATATATTAAGATTGCAACGAACAACACACCACATTAATTATGCTCAAAAATAGGTAGAATGCTGATATATGAAGCATGTTAATGTATTTTAAGCATGTTGAAAAAGAATTAGCATTATGCGAAATACATTTGATGGGATGTAAAAAATCAAGCAATGGAAGTTATGTCAGAAAATACAATTAACAGTATGATAATTGTATGTGAAGCATGTTAATTATTATTATTTGCATGCTAAATTAGTAGAATGCGAACTATTATTATTTGAATCCTAAAATAGAATAAGCATTATCTAATAACATTTGAATTATGCTGGGAATAAGCATAATGTTGAGAATATAATAAGCAGCATGCAACCTGCATTTGAATCATGCTGAAATAGAATCAGCATTATGCTAAATATAGTTGAGGGATCTTGAAAAACTCGATAATGGAAGTTATGTGAGAAAAATATAATTATCAGTATTCTAATTGTATGCGAGACATGATAGAATGTAAATTAGTATTATGCTAATTGTTTATGAAGCATGTTAGAATATAATTAGCAGTATGTGAAAATAACTGAAGGATGTAAACTATTCAACAATGATATAAATAAGATTATTGTGTTAACATAAAGTTAATTATGTTGTGTATTCCTGCTTAGGCATTTTAAATATTTATAATGTGTTAGGTTGTTATCCATGGGCAGCAATCAGACGCAGCGGATGCAGGGGGCTTTAGGACAGGGAGGATATTTTGGCCGATGCCTGCCATAAGAATTTACCAGAAATGGCTGACGTATGTTATGAAAACTGTAGACTGTTCTTTACATTTTGTTCCAAGTTGTAATGATTCTATTATATATATATACTATAATTATATGAATCTCATGCAATTTTTGTAAATACGCATGATTATATATTGTCCATAAATTCTTAGTTTTTTCTGTCGCATGCTGTTAGCCTAATGTGTGATTTTATTATTAAATATATGCAAAAGAAATTAGTTGTCCCAACCCACCAAATGGTGTGCAGGAACCAGAATGAGCTGAAGCAGATGGCAAAGTTCTTGTCACCCTTCGTTCGTAGATGCATTGACATGACAGAAGATTTGGATAAAACCAAAAGAGATCTTTATTTTTGGATAATGCACACCAAAAATGCGGATTCGTTAGTCTGCATTCAGTCATATTTCATTATTATTTTGCATAAAATGTATGCTTGTAATTGAGATACATTTGTATTATCATTTTTATATTTTTTTTGGTAGGAATGAAGTATTATTCTCTAACGATCGGGTTGAACTAAGACAACATGAGTTGAAGACAATAAGCGGTACGTCATTTGTGAACACGCATGTCTTGGACATTTGGAGCAAAATAATGAACCACAATGAATGATTACGGGCACCAAGTTCACCTTGCAGATTTTTCTCCACTACAGACCCGTGTGTAAGTCTCGATCAAACTTATATTGAAATTTTTTTGTTTTGATGTGCTAGCCCAATATGTTCATATTGCATGTAATAGTGTTATACTATTGTTGATGCACATCCAAAATGGGATATGGAGAGAATATGGGCTAAGTTTTCCGAAAGGCTGAGTGAGGAACTAAAGCACACAAACGGGATGCGACTTGACAATATCGACGTGGTAACTATTTATTTGAATTTGGAATAATTTTTTTTTCAAATCAGTTTAACATTTTTATTTACACATGTTGCTACCTTCATGCAGTTCTTTTTTCCCGTGTACCATGCATCGAGTTTCTATTTAGTGGCTTTGAATGTAAGGAGGTTTAGGACTGACATTATAGACAACTCGATCGTAATGCGATTCCGGGTCAATTGAGGATAAATATGGGGATGTGTCAAAATTAATGGTATGGATTTGAAGTGATTTTTTATTTTCAACTTGAAGTTTTTTAAGTTGTTATCTATCTTATGTATTAGATTATTTTTGTTATATAAATCCCATGCTAATGTAAGTGATTATGTTGTGCTAATACTGCATATTTTTTGTTGCCTTGTAAAGAAGGATATGTTTGTAGAATACTTGGTGATGAATGGATTAGGGGCTAAAGCAACCGGGCTCAGTAAATTGTTGATCTTAAGGTTGAAAATGTGGTGGAGAGATGAAACAAATCAGCATGACTGTGCGATATATGTGATGCGTCACATGGAATCGTACATGGGTGAGGTGTTCTTGGTTGGAGGTGTGGGTTCAAAACGAAAGATCCAACCCAAATGCTATATTTAAGAGCTCAATACTGTGCATTCATACTTACATCCCTGAACAACGTCCATGCCAGACGGAATAAGGAATTGTCACTCCTGCATTACCAACTAGCATGTGAAGATTGTGAGATTGACGTGGCGAAGCTTCTGGTCAATCGTTTGTGTGATGTTAATATAGACTGTTGAGGATTTTATTCTTGGGAATAATTCCTTATTTATTTGTTTGTCTTTCTTGGGCTCAAAAAAGATTAGGGAACTAGATTTAGGACTTTATTTGTTTCCTAGTTTATGATTAAGACTTTAATTAGTCTCATATATTTTGTTTAGGATTTATTTTCCTTGTTGATCAAGACTAGGACTTTAGGACTTGTCTATTTAAGACAATACAAGAACACAAGACAAATCAATCTTTGCCACAATCAAGAGACGCACGGAAAAGCAAGGAACGAGCGACGCAAAGTATCAAGGAAGAACACAAGCAGGATAGCTACTTGGAGCCATTGTTCGAGATCAAAAAGTTCTTCAAAATTGCGTGACCAACGGAGAAGATCTTTTCATCACGGCGAAAAGAATTTAGTATCAAGTGTTTGATACTTTAGTTTTCATATATTACTTATTATCTTTTGTATTAATCGTGAACAAGAAAGTAATATAATTTTCGGGTTTGTACACCCAAGTTCACAAGTATTTTTACTTGTGAACGGATTTTAAATTGTTGTGTTCAAACTATTTTTTTTATATTTATTCCGCTGCACGTTTTTAACTCTGTTTAATGTTAGTTTCGATGTTGTTAACATTTGTTTTCTAAAACTGCTGTTTATTACTCTGAATCTGTTTGATGTTGGTATTCAGTGTTTGTTAACATTGAAAGCAACATCACAAATTGATACTTATTTCCAAAACCATAGACCTTCAAATTCTACAATTGGTATCAGAGCGGGTTACTTAACCTTTTAAGTACTAATCCTTATTTGTCTAGGTACTATGGATGCAGAGACTGTTGATTATCTTGAAGAGTACGAGCAGTTGAGTGTTGAGCATAAACAATTGTTTGTCAGTTGGGGAAAACAAGTACTCAAGGTCAAGGATCTCATGAAAGAGGTTGACAAACTAACCAAAGAAAAGAGTTATCAACTTGATATAATTGTCCGATTGTGTCACGCCCCATTTTCGGAAAGTATAAATTTTGATTATTTATAAATAAAACTTCCAAAATAAAGGGCGCGAGTTTTCAGTAAATCACAATCACAATAAATTTGAGCGGAAGCGTGAATAAAACTTAACATTCATTTAAAAATAGGAGATTCACTTAATGAATCAAAATAGTAGTACTCGACTATTCAAAGCATTTTAAATAGAAACACAAGTCTCAAACTTTATTTTGTAATTTGACATAAA